>VMDO01013666.1:0-57329 GCA_007922755.1 Pedetes capensis | reverse complement strand
TTTTTTTGCAGTACTAGGGGTTGAACCCAGGGCCTGGACCACTGAGCTGCACCCCCAGCCCATTTTGTAGATTTTATTATTTTCTGAGACAGGGTCTCGCTAAGTTACACTGACTGTTCTGGTCTTGAACTTGCGATCCTCCTGCCTCTGCCTCCCCAGCCACTGGGATTACAGGCGTGTGCCACCACGCCTGGCTGACCAGGATTTCTTTTAAATAATTATTCTACCATAGATGCATTCACAAAAGTGGAGCATGAAGTCATGCTGGCATTCCAATCTCTTTAAGATGAATCTCTGCTAATTAGGAAATTGTGAACAGTTTCAGGCTAGCTCCTTTCTGCAATCATAGTGGATTCAAAGATCCATGAACTAAGTATGTTCAAATCACAGTCATATTTCTACATCTCCTTTTTCCTGGAATCCTTGTACAAATACTGATACGAGTCTGCTAGGTTCAAAGTATGGGCTTTAGAGACACAAATCAACATCAGAGATTTAGTTGCTCTATCAATCAGGTCCTGGCAGGAAAAAATGATACACTCAACAGGTGTAGACAGGGTTTAAGGAAATGAACAAGGATAGTGTTGAATCTGTGGCTATCAACTGTAGAGATTCATTACCTCTAGTTCAAGTGGAGAAGAGAAGGAAGCAATGACTGGAAAATGAACAAGGCTACTGTGTGCAGAAAGCTTCCTGGGAGACACTGTGGCTCACATAAAGGAGGCAGCCATCATCCAGAATCCCTGAGAAATACATATCCTAGGTTCCCGCTCCCATATGTGCCTCTAGAATCCAGGGGAGAAGGAACCCATGATGTTCCAGCATCTTGGGACAGAGAGCAAGTTGGAAGGGGTAGAAAGTGAATCAAGCACAAATAAATGGAAAATATTCAGCACAATTGCTATACTTGAAAATAGCAATGGTATAGATCAATGTGGCAGGTAGAGCAGGGCATATTGTTCAGTACAATTTGAGCCCTAGAATATGGCATTCTAAAGGTGAGATGCTACAAATAGTCTCATTTGGGATTCAAGTTGCATACGTTATTAACATACCCTTATATCAATTTCTGAAATTATTGTAACTTCCTTAAGGCCTTGTATCCCCCACATGTCTGCCAACTTGTCATGATGTAAGGGCTTGCATGTTGCTGTAATGCTGAAAGCTATGCCACCAATATTTCAGATACCAGCAGGGCCATCCATCATGGACAGGTTTCAGCTGAGCTTCCAGACTAAGACAGATTAGGGAGAAGGATCCAGCAGCCCACTCCAGAAACAGCTAGCCATTGAAAACCCTATGAATAGCAGAGAAGCACTGTCAAATAAAGTTCCAGAAAATGAGCCCCCCAGGATGGAAGGCATTCCAGAGAATAGTAGGGAAGAGCTACCTCCTCAAAGTACAGTTGACCTTGATGATGGGACTAGAATAAAGCCCCTGGACCTTCCTTTTGCTGATGTGGCATGACTCGAAAAGAAACACAGTGGCTGCACAAATGGGTCCAATATAAAAAGATTGTGTGCATGGCAGAGTCAGGGAGTGTTTTGTTTTGTTATACATAGGGTCACTATTAGTTGGATCCAACTCGATGGCACCTAAGAACAAGATATGGCCTTATATGACAATGTACATAAATCAGTCACCTCTTAGGGTCACCGAATAACTTCTGTTTATGTTCCCTAGCACTGGAGTTAGCCTTTTTTTCCACAAGCCATGTTCTAAGATTTCAAAAACAGTCATGTATGTTTCCACAAGCAAGGATAGGCTGGATTTGGGCACATTACATAGAATGCCACCTTATTTTATCAGCCATGATCATGGCAAGTATGGATTGCTGCCAAGCCCAAGAGAAAGGAGGTCAGCACCAAATCACATGTATCAGATGCATTTCTTTAGAAACCCTCTGTGGTATCATCTGTAGTTTCACTGTGACATTGACTCATAGCATTAAATCACACAGAAATATTCAGTAGAAACTCAGAAAACCCTCTTCTTCACAATTGTACTGTGAGAAAGATGCCCTGCTCAGTTAGGGGGAAAAAAAGTAATATCAACCATTTTCCAGAGGAAATACATGCAGGAACATTCTTTTTCTGCCTACAAAGATGAATAGCCTGTAACAATTACCATTTGAAAATTGTGCCCTGAAATGGTAAGCTTCAATGTGGAATTTTTAAAAGCAGGTGAGTCTTGTTCTTATAGAAATTTATGTGCTTCACTCATCTGCAGAATGTATTGCATCCAAGGAAAGGATTTGTTTTTCTCTTTTAAAATTTCGCTGTCTCTGTTAACTATGAAAACAAATCTGAACTGGGTAGTGCAAAAAAGGCTACTCTTAAGTGTGCAGCTGCATTATTGTCTTAGGCACAGAAGCAAATTCTTTATGCTCTTGCAGCTAATTAAGATAAAAATTTGCTTGGCATGCAATTTTGCTTCCTTAAAATCATTTATATTGAAGTCACACTGACTTACAGAGCATCCTCCATTTTACTCACTGACCCATAAAGTATATTGGAGAGCTGGTAAAATAACAATGGACATTCTGAATAACTTGCTGGAAATGTCTCAAACTTGAAGGACATTTTAATAATAACTCACCAACCAGTTCCATTAGTTTCAAAGACCAAAGAAGCACAAAAAGAAAATTTGAATTACACAGCTCTTCTTGCTATAATTTAAAGACATTTTGAGCTAAATTTAAACCTTTTGGAATATGGTAGCTTGCTGTTTTTAAGCCAGCAAAATGCAAGATACTAACAGGGAAACCCAATTAATGATAAACTACATTTCTGTACTTCATATTTTACTCCTACTGAGCATCATTTATATCTCAACACCATATTTTTAAAGCTCTCTTCACTTAAAGAACCATGCTAAGCAAAAGCAATTTAAATTGCTCTCATGACTCAGATATAACCCATATTTTTAAGATAAAGAGTTTTTTGTATAGTTAATATCTTCCTTCATATTGGGGCTTAAAACCCCAGTCCAAACCCTAAACCCATTCTGATTCAAGCATTTTTTGTAGTGTAAATATTTAATAATATTTATGTATTGCTTTAAATCCTATGTGTAGATAGTAGGGCTTCAAACTGAACCCAAACCTGAACACTGAACCTGTTCTGGTGCAAGTATTTTAAAATATTTTCTGAACCAGAACCTGAACCTGAACCCAGTAAAAACTGAGTTTTGTTTCAGCCCTGTTGTTGTTGTTGTTGTTGTTGTTGTTGTTGTTGTTTATAATTAGCCATTGTAAAGTTGGGAGAAAAATGAGAAAAATTTTATTTGTCTATTTACTCATAGTATTAAAATTTTAAACCTAAACCCAAACCAAACCAGAATCCTCTAAGTGTTAACATATTGAGCCAGTACTTGAACCTGAGCCCAGTTTTCTCAGGTCTGAAGTCCAGCTTAAGATACATATTTGTTGTAGCTAATGAATCCCTGCTTGAATACTGTTCAGATGATAATTTTGTTTTGTTTTGCATGTGTATTAATTTCCTGAGGCTGCCATGTCAAACATACTCCAGTACCTTAGTGGTTTACACAACAGAAATTTATTTTCTCACATTTCAGGAGGCTGGAAGTCTGAGATCAAGGTGTTAGCAGGGCTGGTGTCCTCTGAGTGGCATGAAGGAGGATTTTTCTGCTCTTGTCCTCTTAATTCTGGGGGTTTACAGGCACTCTGATTCACCTTGGACTGAGGATGCATCACCTCAGTCTCAGCTTTCAATCACCATGGCATTCTCCTATGTGTGAGTGTCCAGATTTCTTCTTTTAATAAGGACAGCAATCATGTTGGATTAGGTGCCCATCCTTCTCCACTAAGACCTCATCTTAACTACCAACATCTGCAATACCCTGTTTCTAAATAAGGTTACATTCTAAGGTACTGAGTGTAAGGACATAGATATGTGGATTTGGAGGAGGCACAATTCAGCACATAACAGCACATAGATTACCATAGTACATGAAGTCAGTACAGCTTTGTGATGCTATGTTTGAGTGGTTTCTTTCATCTTGAGAAACAGGTTATGTTTGCTAATTAAGTTTCAGGGTCTTATAATTAAATACTCTATTTGTCCTCAGAGTCAATGGAGATATCCCCTTAGGTACTAATTGTGTTTTGTGAAATAATGTGTAGTTCTGTGTCAACAAAAATTCAGAATTACACCAAAGGGATGCCCCTAAAACAGATGCATAGAAAACAACCTTTCTTGTTTAGTTTTTTATCTTTGTAGTAGCCTCCTTGATTGGTATCATCTTTTAAAAACAGCAAGATGATGGCCTATAGCAGTGGTCTCAGCTTCTCATCAAAGATTCAAGATGAGGCAAAATCATTCCAATAAGTAAGAAAAACCCTGTATGTACATTCCTACTTTCATACAACCAATGACCTTTTTTCCAATTGTTAAAATGGTTGCTAATGACTGCTAAAACATTTTCTCATGCAAATAGATTATGAACATATCAAAAGTTTTCTTGAATTTTTTTTTTTTTTGCAGTAGTAGCTTGTGAACATGACTGTTCAAATTCCTGTCTGAGGGACATGTTGTGGCATAAAATGGCTGTACAAAAACTGTTAGATTAGACAAAATTAATGCATCATATGGTTAAGAGTATAGACTCTCCATTAGATTAGTGAAGTCACACTGGACTTTTTCAAAGATTAAACACTGTTAGACTATTGGAGGGGCTTTTAGGTTTATTGATGTATATCAGAAAACTGCTGGAGAATTTTATCAGGAATAGGTAATTACTTCCAGAAGAGAAAACTAATCACATTAGACCATAAAATTCTTCTAAGTTTAGGACATTTTTTTCTTAATGCTAGACAAAGTATCTGCTTTTTATCTAAGAGATTCATGAAAAACTATGAAATCTACCCAAGATATCAGTTGTAGAAAATAAAGAACTAGTTCACCATGAAAGTTTAAAAGAATAGTGCAGAATAAAGAAGTTTTTTGCTGGTACCGTATTGAACGTAGCTAATCTCTATACCATGGCAAATACTCTTTGTCCATCAGATAAATTTCTACTTATTTAACATAAGGGAATAATCATGTATGGACATATATGTAGCTATTAACATTTTCATTGTAACATGGCTTGCACCAAAAACAAGCATGAAAGTGAAAGAAGAGGAAGAGGGAGAGAGAGAGGAAAATACTTCAATGCTTATCATAAAGAGTATGGCTATATAATTAAGATCCATCAATAAAATTAAATATTCTCAGCAACTAAAATGATTATTTTAGAATGCTTTTATTAACATGGTAAAATATTCACTGCACATTGTTAAATGAGCAACATACAAAGCAGGTGCCAGTAACATATATTCTCATTAAAAATGATGTATACATCTCTCTCTGTGGCATACACTTGTAATCCCAGTGACTCAGGCAGCAGAGGCAGAGCACTACAAGTTTGAGACTAGAGGCAGTCTACTCAATTCAGTGAGACCCAGCTCAAAAATAAAAAATAAAAATAAAAATGGGGTTAGGAGTGCAGCTCAATGGTGAGTTATCTGCCTAGCATGGGCAAGGCCCTGGGTTCAACCCTCTAGTACAACACACACAAAAATGATATATAAACAAATAATATACATAGAAATCATGTATACACAAATTACATGTACAGTCTTGTAAAAGGGTTATGTTAAATTATATTTAGGATGGTAGATTATTTTTAGCTATTTTTTATTTTTTATTTTTTTTGCTTTTTATTTCTTTAAATGTTGTGTTTTTATAAAAAAGTAAACTTTGTGATAATATTTTGTTGTAGTTAGACACAAATTCATTGTCCCTATGTTGCCTTATAAAAGCTTCCAAACACTTATTTCAAAAAAGCTTTCCTCCACATGAAGCAATTCTTTAACACGCTTTATTGAATGTACATTAAAAGGTCAACAGAGGTACTTCAATTTAACTTCTGTCTTATTTCCTGCTTTGCTGCGTTGAGACCACAACATTCATGTGTTTTTATTCTGAGCCCTCCTGTCACCAGAAGAACACATTGTTTTCCCATAGCCTATGGCATCCTTTGTGCAAATCGGCTGTCAAGTAGCCCACCAAATGCAATTTATCCAGTCCTCTTTACACTCGCTGGAGGTTCTGGAATCATTGAGTAACTGGCTGCTTCCTGCATTCTCTCCACAGGGATCCTCTGGTACTTCATCAAGCACTGGAATTTGCCCATACAAAAGGGCAGGCATAAGGATGCAATCAACCTAAATGTCATCTAGTCAGTAATGGCAACAGCCCCCATTAATAACAAGTAGCCAAGTGTTTGAGTCAATCAGATTCGCATTATACTATTGAAGAATGTGTTCCAAAAGGCAAATGCTCTTTTGCAAGCCACAGTTTCCACAGAAGAAAGACATGAGGACAGGGTTCTGGGGATTATCAGATTTTTTTCATTTTGGCAGAACTATGATTCGAAAAAATATTTCTAAAATATTCCAAATCTACTGGTTCTTATAATCAGTGTATAAAATGTCTCAGAATTAATGAATAGCTGAGAAAAAGAGTAGATACATTTCCCATATCCAAAATGAATCAGTTTCTAATTGTCTATATCTTTTGATTGTAAGCCACTTAAAAATTTTGGTAGAAATATATTTTCTGACTTAGCAATTATTGCTTGCCATAAAATAAGCTTATTTCTAGATATTTTATAACATCTCAACACTATATGCCTGCAGCGGTAGCCCTGTGGCATCCGATCCCATCAGATCTCGGAAGCTAAGCAGTGTCGGGCCTGGTTAGTACCTGGATGGGAGACCGCCTGGGAACACCAGAAGCTGTAGGCTTGGGAGAAGGACCTGGCAACCCCCTCCCAAAAATCAATCTGCCATTGAAAACCCTATGAACAACAGAGAAGCACTGACAATAGTGTTTCCCCTGTTGTACAGAGGGTCGCTATGAGTCGGATACCGACTTGACGGCACCTAACAACAACAACAACACTATATATAAATACTTGTCACCAAATGACATAATGTTTGGGATTTAGCTCAGTTTATAGAATGCTGCTCTGCACTCTGTGAGGCCCTGGATTTGATTCCAAGCACTGCAAAAATGGGAGAAGGACATGCAATCCACTCCTGAAACAATCCTAAAACAGTAAGCCATTGAAAATTCTATAAATAGCATAGTGCCGTCCATGGCACAGTGCTAGGGAAGCGTTTTGTTCTGTTGTACATAGGATTGCTATGAGTCAGACCCCACTTGACAGCACCTAACAATAACAAAAAACAATCTCATTTAAGTTTCGAATGGCATTTAATGCAATATACCAGTCTTACAAATGAAAAAAATGAAAGACAGATCTGGGTACAGGGACACACACCTGTAATTTCAGTGACCTAGGAGGTAGGTTCCAGGCCAGAGACATACCTTCTCTTAAAAACTCAAACTAAAAACAATGCAAATATGCATCAATCAAAATATGTTTGATTTTTGGTATATTTAGAGAATGGAATATCAATCATTAAGTGATAAAAAATAAATGAATCAGTGCAATGTTCCAATCTCATAAATACTGAGCACAAGAAGCCAATCAAAGATGATATAGAGTACAACTCCATTTATATACTGTTCAAAACAGTCAACATTAAATTATTGTATGAAAAGTTGTTGTTGTTTTTGTTAGTTGCCATCGAGTCGGTATCCGACTCATAGCGACCCTCCCAGGGTTTTCAATGGCTGACTGTTTTGGGATTCCCTTGGGAGTGGATAGCCAGGTCCTTCTCCCATTTTTTGCGGTGCTGGGAATTGAACTCGGGACCTCAGAGACTGCAGCACAGTGCTCTACCAACTGAGCTAAGTATGAAAAGTAGATACCAGTAATAGTTATTCTTCTAGTTATGGAAAAAGTTTCTGGGAGGAGGCATGAGGGAATCTTAGGGGTCATGATTTTTCCATAGAAGGTTTATTATTTGTGCACTTTTCTGTACCTACACCTTAAGTCAATAAATGTTTATTTAAAATATTTTTTAAACACGCAGCATTAATGCATTACACTAAAAATAACAATGATAAGTACGTTTGAGAAACCTTAGTAAAGTCTGGGAGCAAGTCTGCAGAAGCCATCAAGGATACTGGTAATGTTTACACTACTAAGTTCACTGTGAATTTTGATATTTTCTCATATATATTTCAATAAAAGTACTTAATTGTTTAAACAATATATGGATTTAATTCATATTAATATATGGAATTTTGTGTGTGTTTATTTCATATTTTCTAAGTGTTTAAGAACACTTTGGTCCAGATTCTTTCACTGGGGGACAAGAAATGCCAATTGTTTAATCAAAATTACAAATGGCCTCTGCAAATAATAACAAATGCTGGGGAGGATAGGGAGAAAAGGGAACCCTTTTACACTGCTATTGGGACTGTAAATTAGTTCAATCACTTTGGAAATCAACATGGAAATACCTTAGGAAACTAAGAATAGAATTGCTGTACTACCCAGCTATGCCACCACTGAGAATATAATCCAAGGGAGACAAATCATCATACCTCAGGACACCTGCATCTCCATATTTAATGTAGCACTCTTCACCATTGCAAGGATGTGGAACCACCCAAGAAGTCCATCAACAGAATAATGGATTGAAAAAATGTGGTACATATATACAATGGAATATTACTCAGCAAGGAAAAAGAATGAAATAATGTCATTTGCAGCAAAATGGATGGAACTGGAGAATATCATCTTAAACTAATGAATCCACACTCACAAAAGAGAAATACCATATGTTCTCACTCATATATGGGAGGTGAATCTTATTTAAAGGAAGAAAAACCTATGCATGTATAGATATATAAAAATGAACAATCATACTTGGCTAAGAAGGGAAAATATAAGCAGAGTGGAAAGAAGTTTGAAGGGGACTAGTGGGGGGAAGCACAGGTTGTGGAAGGTAGGAAGGGAAGGGGAAGCAATGCAAAGGAATAAAGGAGGAAATGATAATTTCAAATCAAATGATGCAACTTTATCAATACACAGGAAAATAGTGGAATATAACCCATAATTGCATACAAGTTTTACTACATATTAATCAAAAGATTCCATAAACTTTGTAAGTTGACAAAAGTGTAAGCAAAAGCAATGCAATAGTTGCACAATGGAAATAGCAAGTGTCTTATTACTCTGAACTCCACCAACATTTATCAATAAAGGGAAAATAAGTAAATAAATGAAAATGGTTTATTTTAGACTAGCACTAAGTTTGCATAGCAACAAAGTAAGTTCTCCATTATAAAATTTATGTGCCATTATGCAAATTATATTGCAGGTATGATCTGATCTGGCAACACCTAGCATCTGGAATAAGAGTTGAAGTTTGGACTCAAGAAACTAAACTACTTAAATTTCAGTGGCTTGTAAACAATTTTTATGCTCTGCAACTCTGAAAGAAGGAATAGAATCTTAGTTTTACAAAAAATATGGATGTAATAGAATAGGATAATTAACAGCTTGAGTATGCATTGTGGTGACTACCAGAATATAATTCCACCTTGATCTGTCTGGCGTACTAGTGACTGAACCCAGCAGAGTGTTGGGGGAGTCTGGGGAATAACAATCCAATTAAGGAGATCATTAGTATACATGTCACAGATAATTCAGATTCACTTTTTCTTCTGGCCCAAAGCTTGTCATCCCTCAGATGACTAACCAAGCCTTGAATGAATTGAGATAGAAGCAGAAACTGAAAAAATGCTCATACCCAAACACATACTGTAACAGAAGTACAAAGTTTCCCTGTCTCTGAAACACCCTGACTCAATGGGGTTGATAGGAAGAAATTTCTCCTGTCCTGAAATAGAGGCACTGACATGCTGCAAACTTGTAGGATGGAAGGAAAGAGTCATCACACGATGGCTCATGACCTATTAGCCCAGCCAATTCTAGACACCACTGTAACTTGGCATCTCTTTTGACTTGGGACTGCAGCCACGGCTTCATATACTATAGAAGATGCAGCTGACACAGGAAGTGATTCAGCAACTGGCCTGTGGGCCGTGGGTGACAACCCTAGTGCATTTTCACAGATCATAAAAGACACAATATTTGAAGAAACTGAGTAAACTTGAGTACATGATCCCATGTGTGTCAATTTGAAAAAGAAAATATCTGAGAGAAAGCCTATCTGAATGAAAATGTAGAGTCTCTCTGAAGAGTATATGAGAAAGTAGAAAGACTCAGGATTTTAGAGTTTCTTAATTATGGAAAGTTGGAAAGAGGTCAAGATTACTAACAATTTAAACTCACTGTATACCAAAGCTCATCTCAAAAAGTACTGATATATTACCAGTGGTAATGAGCAATTTGACTTTGTAGGTTATTTTCTATTATCTAAATTTTGCCTATACTATTTGCTATCTACATAAACATTAGGACTCTTTACTCTCATACATTATGCCAAATAAAGCAGAATTCTTAAGCTGATTCTTTTTCCATAGTTCCTTGCCAAAGTTATTGTCCCCTTTCCAAAGCCTAAGCATGAATAATAATGTCAAATGTCACATGTAAAGCATGTCATGGCAAAGCAAGGGACATCACAAAACCCCTTCTCTTATGTATCACCTAAATTCAACCAGAGGAGGGAATTTGTCACACTGTAGCATTTTGGAGCAATTTTATTTCACCAGAATCTGAAATCACACAAAATATAAATAACAGCTTGTCTCTTCTGTCTTCATTCTTTGTTAATTTGAAAACATTAATGCCTAAATTCTAAACTTCCAAAGAAATATTTCAAAACACTCTGCCTTAAGATTACATTAGAGTCATCTTTTCTCATAGAACCTAAACAAAATGGTTTAAAAATGTAAAAATAGAAGAAAATTTATATCAGTATCATAGATGCAAGAAGTGTACCAATGACAAACTATGAAATCAGTACAATTTCTAACAGAAATAATCCAATCAGCTAGGATAAAAGATTTACCAAACAGCCAGTTAATAATTTCCTTTTCCCAAAAAAACAAAGGAATAACATAATCCTTAGAGGAAATTCTGGTAGAATTATAGCAACTTCCTCAAAACAGGGAAGAGAGGGAGCTGCAGATAAGGGTGGCTCACAGGTTGGTGAAGAGAATGCCTGTGAGTGCGCTTCACACTGTCGACTGAAGTGCTAGGGAAGGGATGACACGGGAGGGCGAGTGTGGCCACAGCAAGCACAGTCCACGGCAGCAGACCTGACTCCATACCACAGGACTCATCTGACAAAGACCGTGTCAGCTTTTTCATGCTTGTATTTACTTAATATTTATATATATTTATATATGTGTCTATACCCAAAGACCTCTTTCAAGTGTTGAAAAGTAAAGATGTCACAGTGAAGACAAAGGTGACCCTGCCTCAGGCCATGGTCTTTTCAGTCACATCATATGCTTATGAAAGCTGGACAATGAATAAGGGAGATGGGGAAATAATTGATGCTTTTGAATTATGGTGCTGGATACAAATTTTGAATATACCATGGACTGCCAAAAGAACCAACAAATCCATCCTAGAAGAAGTGCAGTGACTGGGGTCCTTGGAAGCAAAGATGGCTAGACTATATCTTAGGTACTGTGCACATGTTAGAAGTGAGCAATCCCCAGAGAAGGACATCATTTTCACGAGACTGGTGGGTCAGTGAAGAAAAGGAAGACCTTCAATTAGATAGATTGACACAGTGTCTGCAGCAATGGGATTAAACATATAAAAGATCATTGTGCATGGCACAGTATCAGGTAGTGTTTTGTTCTATTGTAGATAGGGTCACTGTGAGTTAGAACTTGATAACATCTAACAACAGCAACATGTGTCTATATACCCCCATAAAACCTAGAGATAAGAAAGTTTCTTTGTAACAACTCCACTGAGGTATAACTGATATATAACTAATGATATATATTTAATGTATACAATTTGATATGTTGGGACACGTTCAAACACTCACAACACTCTCCCCACAATAAGATGTTAGACATATCCAAGACTTCCCAAAGTCTTCGGTGTCCCTCATTTTTGTTCTCTGCCCTGATAAAAGACAGGACAGAGCCTCTCAGGGTGGCTTGGGTAGAAAGTAATGATGCCCATATATCCTATTTCTTCTCTACTTCCTTCAGGTTGTAGACTCACAAAACTATTCATTTAAATGTACATTAATACATGTTCATAAAAAGACACACACCAAAATCCAGCCATGGTATTCATAACAGTCTCAAACAAAGAACAACCTACAATATCCATCAAAAGACAATGAAAAATAAATGGCATTCTGTTCTTCCAATAAAATCATACTCATTGGTTCAAAAACACAAACAATGATACAAGCAGCAACATAAAGCAAATGTCAAAAAAAACTTTATCATGCAAAAACGTATGCATGAAAGAATATGTTTTTATGAGAATATCCTTTTTCAGTGGTACAATGGAGCAGAAAGAACCCAGGGTCTCTTGCATATTTTGCAAGTGTTCTACCTCTGAGCTGCACCCTCAGCCCACTTTTTATTTTTTATCTTGAGACAGGGTCTCACTAAGTTATGCAGGCTGCTTCTGGCCCTGAACTTGTGATCCTCCTGCCTCCACCTTCCAAAATGCTAGGATTACAGGCATACTCCACCACACTAGGTCTTGAAATATCCATTTTTATGAGATTTAAAAGTGGACAAAACCAACCTAAGGAGATGGAAATCAGAACAAGGCTTGTCTATGGGATTTGCTTAAGTGGAGGCATAAGAAAATTTCTGGAGTGACGCACTGTTTTATGTCATGTTGCTTGCATATATTTGTTAAAATTCATCAGATTTAATCCTTTATATCTCTGCATTTCATAATATGTAAATTTTCCCTGAATTTAAAAAAACAAAAATGGAGTGACATTAACAAGATGCCAAAATAAGACTTTCCAGTGCTCATCCTTTCTCAGAAACATCAGTTTGAACTATCCCCACACAAAAATGTTCATAAGAGCCAAGTAATACTGATAAAGGGCCATAGCATGTGGATATGTCATAGAAATAAGAAAGACAGTAAGAAGGAAAGTATCACAGTACCTATGCCATTCAGCCCCTAAGCCTGGGTAGCATAGCAAGGAGTGAGATATCCTCCACATGGAAAAAGAGGAGTGAAGTGGGCACTTGACTTTGCTGTGGCCCCCCGATCCAGGCCTGCCCCAGCTTCACATGGGTCCCAAAGCCCCAGATGCCAGCCTGTGACATCCACATGCAGACTCCATGATGACCTCTGCAGCCCCAAACATTGAACCAGCATCTATGGACCAGGCTCCTAATGGGTCCTCCACAGGTTTGTATACAGGCCTGCCCAGCACCAACGTGGCCCTGCAGTCCAGTCTCTACACCAGCCCTCTTGGCGCCATGCTGCACTGAACCCATGGTGTATGCTCTGCCCAAGCAGACCCTGGTTCCAGGCTGGTCCCATGAACCATGGCTCCAGGGACATGCTCATGGACCCAGGCTCCAGGCTGGCCCTAGCTTCACAGTGACTTCCTGCTCCAAGCCAGTCACTGTGGCCCTAGGCTAGAGATGACCCAGGGCCCAGACCAGCCCAGCAAATTCAGGGTCCTCACCACCACTCTAGTAAATTCTCATGTGAGACTGGCCCCTGTGGACAAAGCTCCACACTCTTCCCCCTGACATGGGTAATTATACAATAGTCATAGAAGATTTCAGCACCCCATCTTCATGGAAAGTATTACATTTTATGTAAAACAATACAAAAGTCCTTCAAAAACTTAAATATAGAACTAATACATGACCCTGAAATCCCTTTTCTGAGTATATATCCAAAGAAAATGGAATCAGTATGTCATAGATACCTGTACTCCGATGTTCCTTGTAGCAT
Organism: Pedetes capensis; assembly: GCA_007922755.1. Classification (NCBI taxonomy): domain Eukaryota; kingdom Metazoa; phylum Chordata; class Mammalia; order Rodentia; family Pedetidae; genus Pedetes; species Pedetes capensis. The sequence continues at coordinate 43,463 of VMDO01013666.1, read as the reverse complement.
TATTCCCAATAGTCAAGACATGGAAACAACCTAAATAACCATAAATGGATGAACTGGTAAAGAAAATGTGGTAGACACACACAATGGAATACTACTCGGCCCTTAATAAGAAAATACTATCATTTGCCACAATGTGGGTGAACTCAGAAGACATTTTGATGTGTGAAATAATCCAGGTGCAGAAAAACTAATACTGCATGATCTTATTTATATGTTGGAATCTAAAATGTTGACTACACAGAGACAGAAAGTAGAATGATGATTACTAGGGGTTGGGGAGAAAAGACTAAGAGATGCTAATGAAAGGGTACAAAGTTTTGCTTAGATAGGATGAATAATTTCTGGAGAGCTATTGTGTAGCATAGTGATTGTAATTAATGATAATATATACTGGAAAACTGCTGAGTAACTTTCTTAAGTGTTCTCACCACAAATAAATGATGAGTATGTGATGGGATGGATATGTTAGTTAGATTTAATAAACTTTTCATAATGTGTGCATATATCAACACACTGTGTTGAACATTATAAGCATATATGGTATTTGTCGATTATACTTCAATAAAGCTGGCAGAAAAAAAATTGCCTAAAGGGAAATTATCCAAATACAGTGACTCAGTCATATGTTCCCATAATGCTTTACAAATCCACAACACCCCTCTCATAAAGAATAAGTGATATAGAGTATGCATTTTCTAGTGTTCTTTCTTTAAAGGTACTTTATTTCTATACCTTTATTCTCATTATACTGATTTCTTATATTCATTACTCTAGAGTGTGTGTATATGTGTGTGTGCATGCACATACGTGTGTGTGTGTGTGTGTGTGTGTGTGTGTAAACGTGATTCTGGATCTATTATATAATGAGAGACTTTCTGTTCCCTCTTGCTTTTTCCAAAAGCAACTCTTTTATCCTTTAATCTCAGTTAAAACACACTACAGGGACATTACCATATATGAACAAAACTAGCTCTTCTGCTGACAGCGTCCATCCAAAATAAAGCTGCTTCCTTTTGGCTAAACTAAAATCACAAGATAAGAACTGTTAATTTAACTGGTCCACTGACTTTCTATGGACTGAATGTTTAATAAACCTAAGTTGAAAAAGGTCTTTTCTTGCTATCTTGTTACTATCTTGTTGTAAGAGGTTGTTCATATGGTGGTTTACGTACAAAAAAGAAGTAGGCAATTATTTCAGTCTTATCAACCTGAGGTAAATGAAAAGAAATCTTTATCCTTTGCCCCATTAAAAGCTACACACATACTGATAATTTCTCTGGAAACCAGTCTTGTAAGATAGACATGTCTTGAAAGTAGATAATCAAGAGAAAAAGCATTCACCAAAAAAAGAAATGTAAGTCATGTTTAGTGAATTTTTATGACTAAAGAAAAATACACAAATGAAAACTTCTTAAAAGATCTACATCTAGACAGTAAAACAAAATACATTCCATGAAAGTTACTCTGACCTTCACTCAGTTTTGCTAGGTCCATTTCTCTCCCTCTTTATCCCTCTCTTCCTCTCTCCCTAAAAAATAAAAATAACTCCAGCATAGAAAACACTTTTTTCTTAATTTAACTTTTTTATTGTTGTTTTTAGGTGCCCTCAAGTCAGTATTGACTCATAGCGACCTTACCTACAACAGGTGGAACACTATTGTCAGTGTTTCTCTGCTGTTCATAGGGTTTTCAATGGCGGATTGGTTTTTGGGAGTGAGCTGCCAGGTCCTTCTCCCAAGCCCACAGCACCTGGTGTTCCCAGGCCGTCTCTCATCCAAGGACTAACCAGGCCCAACCCTGCTTAGCTTCCGAGATCTGATGGGATCAGATGCCACAGGGCTAGGGCTTCAAGCAATTTTTTTATTAGTGTATGTTAATTTTTTAAAAAAATAATGAGTTTCATTGCAGAAGGATATATAGAGTGTAAAGTTCATTCAATCATATTCCTATAATCTTTCTTATTATAATCATACTTTCAAAACCTTTCAACCCCTGTCCTTCATATTCATTTCCAAAATTGTCATTTAGTTCAGGTACACTTTTCATCTCCACTCTTTTTAGAACCTCCCAGCTCATCTCTCTATAGCTCTGATGCTCCCAGAGCCAGCACTGACCTGTGTGAACAGTAACCCCCCCATAACCAAACCTCGTTGCTGTTGTTAGGTGCCATTGAGTTGACAACATAGCAACCCTACGTACAAGAGAATGAAACACTTCTCAACTCTGTGCCATATTAGGCACTATTGTCAGTGCTTCTCTGCTATTCATAGGTTTCGGATGGCCTACTGTTTCGGGGGGCTGGGATTTAGCTCGGTAGAGCGCTGAGCTGCAGTCTCTGAGGTCCCAAGTTTGATTCCCAGCACCACAAAAAAATGGGAGAAGGACGTGGCAACCCACTCCCAAGGTAATCCCAAAACAGTCAACCATTGAAAACCCTATGAGGGTCACTGTGAGTCGGACACGACTTGACGGAACCTAACAACAACACTGTTTCGGGTCTGCAGTCATACTACTCTAGCATCTGATCCTGTCAGATCTGGGAAGTTAAGCAAGGTCGGACCTGGTTAGTACTTGGATGGAAGATTGCCTGGTAACACCAGGTGCTGTAGGCTTCGGAGAAGAACCTGGCAAGCCACCCCCAAAAAACAATCAATCCTATGAATAGCAGAGAAGCACTAACAATAGTGCTTCGCCTAATATATTTAGGGTCGATATGAGTGGGACACCATCAAAACAACACCACCAACAACATTGTTTCCTAGTGGATTACCAGGTCCTTCCACTCCTAATGCAAAAACCTTCAGATATTCCCCCAGTGGCAGACACACTAGTCTACTCTCCTAAAAGCCCACGTACAACTAGCCCAGACTTACTATACATGATTTCCTTTAACCCTCCAAACATCGATACTTTAAAAACTTCTACTGAGGAAAGTAATTTATTCCAGCCATAAAGAAAATAAACTGTAGAGCTGTATTAAAAATTTTGACAAATAACTACCTTCTTATATACCTTACCTCATTTCTAGGTAACAACTCATGTTTACATTATAACATATATTTTATGTCCCTTAAAATATACCAGTTGGGTTGGATATTTAGCTCAGTTGGTGGAGTGCTGCACTGCACTCTCTGATTCTCTAGATTCGATACTCAGAACAGTAAAAATGGGAGAAGGACTTGGCATCCCACTCCCAAAACAATCTCCCAAACAATCAGTCATTGAAAACCCCATGAATGGCAGAGAAAGACTGACATAGTGCTGGGTATGGCACAGTGTTAGGGAGTTTTTGCTCTGTTTTATAGAGGGTTGCTATGAGTCAGACCTGTCTAGATAGCCCCTAACAACAACAAAATATACCAGTGCACTGTATGGAGATAGAGATTTAAAACTGGATTTGTATTTTGGTATTTACTTTTTCTGATGCAGTTTCTAACACTAATATTTTTTCCAAGTCACTTAGGATTTATTTCATTCTGTTTTATAATTATCTCTATTCTAATAAACTGTGCTATAACATATTACTTAGTTCTTATGAGACAATCTTTATGATTGTCTCTATTCTATGAAAACACTACCCCATAGTGTACTACTTGGTCCTCTTAGTGGATATTCATACTGTTTCCTTCACACTTTTATATTGTGCTTGATTAAACATTTTTGTATCTGTATCTTATACATACCTCTATAAGCATACCTGTCCAGCAATTTTCCAGAAGTGAAATAATTGGCTCAAATACCATGATCATATGTATTGAAAAATATTGCCAACCTGTGTTACAAGAAGCCAGAACCAATTCATGCCCATTCTTTACCCTTCCCCTTGACAATACTAGGTAATGCAAATGATTTCATTTTCTCTACTCTAACATTGTAAGGAATAGTATGACATTTCCAATTTGCTGTTTTAAAAATTGTGAGTTTGAACATCTGTGTTAATGTTAGTGGACCATTATAAATCTCATTCTTGATCTGCTTGTTTATATTCTGCCAGAATTTATAGAATTGTTGATCTTTTTAATATTCATTTCTAGAAGTTCTTTGTAGGTTAAGAAATTTCACCATTTCTCTGTCATGGCTGAGGCAAGTAATTTCCCTATTTTGTTGCTTGTGTTTACACTCTTAAATAATTTGTGCCTTGTTAAAAGTTTTATATCACCAAAATTATCAATTTATAGTTTATGTAATCCATTCTCAAGTTACTGTGCATAATAAGAAGCATATAGAATGGTTATTGGAAATATAGATTCCAGAAAATGAAGAAATCAAGGCTATGCTAATTATATGAAAGAAATGGACAACTTTCATTTTTTGTTTATGCTTTGGAATAGTTTAAAAACCTTTAGGAAGATGCAGTTCTTCATTCTAGGAAAGACTCATCTTGTGAAATTAACTGGTCTCATTATTTTCTTATTGTGTGCATTAACTATATATTTTAGTTATATTTTCTTTCTGATCTCAAAATTGATAATTTTCTCTTTTCTTTAAAAGCACACCTTTTATATGTGCCAAATTTATTTTCAAAGCTTTAAGCGAAGTATTTACTCTTACTTTTTGCTTTTATATTTTACATCCACCTGTGTTTATAACACCTGTCTCATGTCCAATCTGAATATGATTGCAACATAATACCACCACTTTGTACTTCTCTGCTTAAGAGATGAAAGTTCTAAAAGTAAGAGATGAAAATGACTCTGTGATACAGAATTGAAAATGGCTGCATAAAAGTTGTTGTTGTTAGGTGCCATCAAGTTGAGTCCAACTCATAGAGATCCACATAGGGTTTTCAATGGCTGTTTTTCAGTATTGTTTCGGGAGTCGGTTGCCACATCCTTCTCCCATTTTGGTGCTGGAGGGGATTGAACTCAGGGCCTCAGAGAGTGCAATGTGATGTTCTACCAAATAAGCTAAATCTCAGCACTAAACCAGTTTAAAGCATTTGTTACTTGAATTGCTCAGAAAAAAAGGTAAAGATTACAGTAAATTTTATACCTTAAGCCAAAGGTACAAGTGGTAATTTTACCATTTATTTCTAAAATTTAGAAATATAAGTTTCACACCATAAATATAGAGAAAAGGAGATTAGTATTTTCATTCATCCAATGCCTAGAATAATTTTATGCTCATAAATTTGTTTTTATTTTATTGGTATATTAAGAATGTAACCTATATGAATAATGCTTATCAAATTGCATATATGAAAATTGTCACAACGAAAAGCATGTCAAAATGAATCACATTATGATGTACATTAAAAATTTCTAATAAAAAAAAGAATGTATAACATGATGTTATCTACACATACACAGTGAATGATTATTATAGTCAAACAAAATTTCCTGTGTGTGTGTGTGTGTGTGTGTGTGTGTGTGTGTGTGTGTACGTGCCTGTGAGAACATGTATGGTAAGAGCACCAGAAGTCTTCTTAGGGTATTTTCAGAATTTTAGAATATAATGTTGTTAACTATAGTTCTCATGTTGGGTATTAAATCTCTAGACATACACTTTTAACCAATATATCCCTGATAACCATAGTTGTGTTCTGTGTCTCTATATATTCAATATTTTACATTCCACATATAAGCAAGATCAAGCAGTATTTGTCTTTCTCTACCTGGCTTATTTCACTTAGCATAATGTCTGACTGGTTCATCTGTGTTGTTGTAAATGGCAGAATCTCCTTCCTTAAGGCTGAATAATATTTCATATATATACAATAATATATATATAATAAAATATTTGTCTTCATTCACCAACCAACACTTAGATTGTTTCCATATACTAGTTATTGCGAATAATGCTGTAATGAACATGGGGGTGCAAATATCTCTTTGACATACTGATTTCATTTCATTTGGAAATATTGCTATATCATATGGCAGTTCTGCTTTCTCCATTCTCTTTTTCATAATGACTATTCCAATCTGTATTCCCAGTGTACAAGGGTCCACTTTTCTCCATATTCTTAGCAACACTTGTATTTGTAAAATTCCCTTTTGATGTCTTCTTTGACAGAATGATTGCTCAAAAGTGTGTTTTTCAGTTTCCACCTACTTATGAATTTCCCATTTCTTGCTGCTATTGATTTCTAGTTTTATTCTGTTGTGTTCAGAAAAGACATTGGTATGATTTCAATTTTCCTAAATTTCTTTAGATTTGTTGTGTGATTTAACATGGAATCTACACTGGAGAGTGTTCTATATGCACTGGAGGTGATATGTATTTTGCCCCTGTTGTCTGAGACAAGTCAAGGACACCCAACACTCCCTAGGTATCGGGGACACTATAAACACTATTGTACACTGTTAAATGCCACTGAGAATGATAGTTAAGACTTTATTTTTTCTGTAAGCCCTTTGATGTCTTTCTATAAATGAATGAGTTATCAGGAATAGGCCATTGGATTGACTCTTCCCTTATGCATGGCAGCCTTGAGTGGGAAGCTGTCCAGACAGAACCGCACACAGCTGCAAAGGACATTGTAACCACAGCTGCTGAAGACATGAGTCCTGCTTCTGGAGGCCTTGTCCTGGTCATAACCTGCACCAGCACCCAAAACCTTTACTCCAGGCATGACAAGCCCCAATGTATTTTAGATGACCTCACCTGCTTCTATTCCATACAGTCCCCCTCTTGCTGCTCAGGACCTTGCTAAGGCTGTCTTTACTCAGGTCTCAAGGAAGAAGAACACACCCCTAGTGACTCAGGGGTTGGTCTCGATGAAACTGGAAGTCATGCTGTCATTGGTGTGAGTTACACTTACACCTTAATGTGACATCCATCCCCCACCCCTGCACCGCTCACACCCCGCTATGAAACTGGGCTGCTCAGCTCACTTTGTGAATTAGCTGGGAGGCACCATCCTGGGATGCCCTCTGGTGTGACAACTTTAGGCCCAATGAAAGGCTTCTCCTGAATGATCTTTTCTTGCCTACTTGTGATCTTTGCCATGGGTGGAGCTAGCCAAGCTGGTAATATAAGCAGTAGCAGCACTGGAAGTGATGACAGTGGCAGAGGAGCTGGCAGTAGTGTCCCCAACTGTTGCAATTGTGGTCGTGGCTGCAATAGCAACAAGGAAGTGACTGAAGAGATCCAGAGAGTGACTGGAGGTAGAAATTATGAGAAATAGAAAAGGAAGAAAGATTGTGGAAGTATAAAGAAGGGAAGAAACTGTGGGTCCTCATCACTGGAAGAGTTCTAGACAAGTGACAAGCCCTAAAGGCTGAGGGTCATAATACCCAAAGCTTCGGAGCCTAACACTTGACTCCATTAGGAGCTAAGGCTCCCAACAGTCACAGCTGGAGGGCTATAACACTAGTCCTCACATGCTGCTGCCATTGTTCCCTGTTGCTACAAGCTATAGATCACTGGTTGCTGAGTGCAGGGCTATTGATAGTAGAGGCCCAGAGCAGGAAGCCTCAGACATGAGCAGCTACAAGTGTAAGTCTTTGGCCTCTAGAGCTTGGAACCATAGCTTCTAGTTCTCAAGACCCAGATCCATAAGCCTTTGATGCTATTAGTCCAGCCCATGGGCCCTTAGTACTCAAGGACCCAAATCTACCAATTCTTTGGAAGTTGTTCTTTGCCTATTCACAATTTCCACCTGGAGAGACAAAAAAGCCCCAGGCAACTGATTGGTAGCATTTATGATGTACTGTATATGTCTGTTTGGTCCATTCAGTCTGTAGTGTTATGCAAATCCATTGAATCCTTGTTGCTTTTCTGCCTGGAAATTCTATTCATTATAGAAATTGGAATACTGAAGTTTCCTGTTATTGTTTTATTATTGTGAGTTTCTCCTTTCAGGTTAGACAATATTTGTTTCATATACTTAGGTGTTCTTCTATTAGTGGCATATACCAGTATATTAATAATTGTTGTATATTCCCATTGAATTGACCATTGTATCATTATGCAATGACTTTTTTCTTTCTATAGACAGAATTTGACTTGTAGTCTACATTTTCTGATTTAAGTAGAGCCATTCCTGCTGTTTTTGGTTTGCAGTTGCAATATATGTTGAAATCCATTTTTCAATCCATTCACTTTTATCCTATGTCCTTGTATCTAATGTGGGCTTTTTTTAAAATTTAGTTTTGTTGGTTTGGTTTTCTCTATTTTTTATTATTTTTTAAGATAGCATACAATGGGATTTCAGTTTTGTTAAACTACTCAGTAATTCTATGTCTTTTTGTTGGGGAGTTTGGTTCATTTACATTTAAAGTAATTTTTGATAGAGAAATATTTACAATAGTCACTTTTTAAACTAGTTTCTGCTTGTCTTAAAGTTCTTCTGTCTATGCTTTTTCCCCTTTGTTTTCTTCACTGTGACTCCTCTTTTTGTATTTATAATTTTTACTCCTTTCTATTTTTCTTCTGTATAACTGCTACAGGTATTTTCTTTGTGATTATTGAGGAGATTATGTAAATTATCTTGTAGTTAATATTGTCTACTTTCAGCTGATAAAAATTTAACTTCTCTTACATATAAAAAGCTTCTATTATTACCTTTTCTCCCCCCACATTATATGAATTGATGACCCAATTTATACCTATTTGTATTATGTGTTCATGAATGATATTTAGTTGTAGCTTCTTAAAATACTACTGTCTTTTAACTTTTGTAGTAGAAGCAAAAGTAATTTATCCACACATCGATAGTAATATAGTATTCTGTTTTTGACTATATATTTTCTTTGTGAGTTTCCTCCTTTCTTATGCTCTCTTGTTGCTCCTTAGTGTTTGTTTTTTGTTTTTTGGGTTTTTTTTTTTTCAGCCTGAAGAACTCTCTTTAGCATTTCTTATAAGGCAGGTCTGTTGTTAGGTGCCATTGAGTCCTGTATGATTCATAGCGACTCTTCATAAGGTTTTAAAAGGCTGAATATTTCAGGATTGTTTCAGGAGTGGACTGTCACATCCTTCTTCTATTTTTAATGTGCTGTGGATCAAACCTGGGTCCTCAGAAAGTATGGAGGAGCCCTATTCCAACTGAGCTAAACCCCAACCCCCAAAGGCAGGTCTAGTACTGATAAATTCCCATTCCCTTAGCTTTTGTTTTTCTGCAAGTGTCCTTATCCTCTTCATTTTTGAAGGAAAATTTCTCTAGGTATAGTATTCTTGCTTTTTTGTTGCTGTTATTGTTATTATTTGTTTTCTTCCAGCACTTTGAAAAAATAATCCCATTCCTTTCTTGCCTTTAAATTTTCTGCTGGCAATTCCCTGGTAGGGCAATTGTCAGTCTCATCGGATGCAAGCTAATTATAATCCTGACCCATGAGCAGCAGCTATGAAAAGTCTGGATGTTATGAAGCCAAACCACTTCCAGTGAAAAACTAGAAGCTGGGTATTTTTGTTTGCAATAAAACAACTTCTTTGATCTTGTGGTCCCAGTGGACTCACAAATGCCAAGCCTCATCAGTCCCCAGATCTAGGTGACTTAGAAGTCAGTCTCCCAGAGGGGAGCTATAAAAGTTAAATGCCAAAGATGTGGTCCAAACCCTTCGCTTCTTCTAGAGAAGCCAGGAGTTGAAGACTCGGTCCCAACTCTAAGGTTCTGGGCTGGGCAGAGGTTTGTGGTACAAATCCAGCTTTCCTACCCATTTTGAGATTATCTCAATTGTATGGTATTTAGGAATCCCTTAACCAACTTCTCTATTTCCCTCAGAGTGAGCTGAACTGTGTGTAGCTATTTATTTGGTACATCTGTGGGAACAGGAAAGTCAGGGGCTCCTATTCCACCACCTTGACACTGTCCTCTGCTCAATAAGTTTTAAAACTAAGATGAATTATAGTATCTCTTAGAAAAATAAAACAAATCAAATATGCTTGAACACTTAGAAACATTCCACTCTTTATAAATTATACTTTACCATTGTCAGCTACAGGAGTAAAGACTAGCTGAAGAAATAAAGATTGTTGTTGTTGTTAGGTGCCATTGAGTTGGTATCCGACTCATAGCAACCCTCATAGGGTTTTCAATGGCTGACTGTTTCAGGATTGCCTTGGGAGTGGATTGCCAGGTCCTTCTCCCATTTTTGCAGTTCTGGGACTTGAACTCGGGACCTCAGAGACTGCAGCGCAGCACTCTACCAACTGAGCTAACTCCCAGCCCAAATAAAGATTAGAGATGAAGAAATCAGTCTCACAAATTATAGGATTATATACACAGAAAATCTAAGACACGTAGAAAAAATTTAATTACAGGTAAGAAAGAGTCTTCTGAAAATGAGATTCTAGCACTAAAATCATTTGTTTTTCTATCAATTAACACCTAATAGAAATTTTTAATTCACAAAGATACTTTTTAGTAATTGTAACAAATAAAGTTTCTACGATTAAGTATAGAAAAATCTGCAGAGCTGCATGTAATAGATCACATGGAAAATACTATAAAATTTTATTTAAAACATTTAAAAATGTATAAATTAAATAGAAACATGCAGTCATGGACATAGTATAAAGTTATAAATATGTCAAGTCAATAAATTATGAATAGAATGAATGTAATTACAATAAAAATTTTAATAGGATTTTAGATGAGCTTAGTAAACTGATTTAAAATGTATTTAGAAGCAAAGAGTCATATATATTCAAGACTATTTGGAAGAAATAGTAGTATTGACTGATAGAAGAGGTGTCCTATTGCATATTAAGGCTCATGGTGAAACTATATAATAAGACAGTTCAGTGCTAGCAAAGAAACAAACAAATAGCCCCATTGTACAAAATAGAGATACCAGGAAAAAAAGAGAACACCCTAAACATTGTTACCTGATATAAACCGGAAGTGATATTCAATCTACACATAAGGAGGAAATGATGGGAATATTCAGTAGTGACACTAATTTATTATTCAAATGGAAGAAAATAAATCTCTGAAATACTTTATGCAAATGTCTAAGAGTGTACACATGTATGTGTGTGCATACACACACACACACACCCCTCTACAGATAGGTTATGACTAAAGTAAAATATGAAGATATGGAACATATTAAAAGAAAATATAAAAAAGGTATACTTTTACCCCAGAGCCATGCCTTATGTCTATAATCTCAGCTCCTTGGGAGGCTGAAGCAGGAGGATCACTGGTTCAAGACCAGAAGCAGCCTGTGCAATTTAGCAAGACCATATCTCAGAATAAAAAATAAAAAAGGGGCAAAGTGTCCAGCTCAGTACTAGAGCACTTGCCTAGCATGTGCAAGGCCCTGGGTTCAAGCCAAAGCACCACAGAAAAAGTATACTTTTTATTCTAGGTATAAGTGGATTTTTATTTAAAAAGAAAATGACAAATCATTAACCATAAAAGCATGCCTTAGACTGCATCAAAACTAATATCTTCTCTAGATCAAAATACATCATTCAAAAAGTGAAAATGCAAGCCCCTGGCATGAAGATATTTTCAGTGTGCCTAACTGATAAAGTTATTGGAACATAGAATATAAAAAATTAAATAGATAATTAATGCATGAACAATCCAATAAAACAGGTAGTTATGTGAAAGTTGATTACAAATACTGTTATCATACAATGAGTATGTGAAAATATCCTTGCTTTCACAAAATTGAGAGCTACATAGTTGAATGAGAAGATAACTTTTAACATAATTAGATAAACAGAATTTAAAAGAAAAATCTGAACATCACAGTTGTTCATAGAACTGTGGAGCAACTGGAATTCTGGTACATTGTTGGTGGGAGTACCAATACCCTTAGCCAAGCTGGAAAGCAATTTGACAATATCTTGTAATACTGAACATAAATATATCCTACCCTATGTTCGAGCAATTCTACCCATATGTATATTACTCAGAGGACTGTGACATGTGTGCATATGGAAGCACCTAGCAGATTACAAAATTGTTCATTGGATCCTAATTTCTAGCAGACAAACAAAAACTAATATTTCACCAGCAGATGAATGAAGTAATTGTGATATGTTCACAGAATACAGTAATATAAAATAGCAGTGAAAAAACAAATGAACTGGAACTATTCACATCAGCATGAATAATTGTCAAAGTGCAATCTCATTCTCATAAACTTAATAATGATCCTTGAGAGGTTGCTGATTTTTGAGATAAATTGTCTTGATTCTATGCTGTTGTTAGGTGTTGTCGAGTCCATATCTGACTCATAGCGACCCTCATAGGGTTTTCAATGGCTGACTGTTTCGGGATTGCCTTGGGAGTGGATTGCCACATCCTTCTCCCATTTGTGCAGTGCTGGGAATTGAACTCGGGACCTCAGAGACTGCAGCACAGCGCTCTACCCACTGAGCTAAATCCCAGCCCCTGATTCTATGCTACCACTGCAGAATAGCGTGACCAGACTGATAGCCACTAACCAAATTGGTTGAAATGGTTACTTATCTATAAGACTGAGACAGAGGGAAAATTTTCACATGCATACATTTTACCTCCTAGTTTTATTTTGAAGCCTTAGAAATCAAATTCCACAAACATACCACATTACCAAAATTTGGCATTCAGTACATTTATTGCTAATATTTTAACAGTGACCTGAATCTCTTCCATTTCATTAGCATTCTCCATAATGCTTCCATAATGATTTCTGCATGGTTTTATGTGAAGCAGCACAATTATGTAGAATATAAATTCAAAATTGGTAAGAAAAATGCACTATAGAAAAAGTCTACTACTTTCAAGAGATAAAACCATGATTACTTTTCAAAATGCTTTTTGAAAGTGTAGCATATAAAATAATGGGTATCTTTTCCTATTGTATATTATCCTGCAAAATGCTTTTTAAAGGTGAAGCATATAACATAATGGGTATCTTTTTCTATTGTACGGTTATCCTAAAATAGGCAATAAAAGCTAAAATGTTGTTGTTGTTAGGTGCCGTCGAGTCGGTATCCGACTCATTGCGACCCTCTGTACAACAGGGGAAACACTATTGTCAGTGCTTCTCTGCTGTTCATAGGGTTTTCAATGGCAGATCGATTTTTGGGAGGGGGTTGCCAGGTCCTTCTCCCAAACCTACAGCACCTGGTGTTCCCAGGAGGTCTCCCATCCAGGTACTAACCAGGACTGACCCTGCTTAGCTTCCAAGATCTGACGGGATCGGATGCCACAGGGCTATGGCTGCAGGCTAAAAGCTAAAATACTGGTTTAAAATAGAGAGATTAGGATAACCAACAGACTGTTTTCTTCTTTCCCTAAGATTTCAGGTTTCAAAACTGTCAGAGACATTTTTAGCCTAGAGTTCTAATAAGCACAAAAGATCATCAATCCAAAATCATTACAGTAAACTTCTATGGAAGGATGAATACTCATGTCCAAATTGATTGACTGACCATAGAAACCCATGCCAAATTACCTTGATGTTTTACATGATCCGTACTGATAACTTTTTTGCATGTTACAGCAATCCTTGAGAAAGTTCACCTTTGGAGGAAGGGCAGTGCATTTTCATTTGTGGACTCTGTTATATAACATATAAAGTGAAAAATACCACTGTCACCACACACACATGCACACACACATGCACACACACACACACACACACACTTCCTAGATTGTTGTTGTTAGGTGCCCTCGATTCAGTGTCTGACTCATAGAAACCCTATATACAACACACGAAACCCTATTGTCAGTGCTTCTCTGCTATTCATGGGGTTTTCAATGGCTGATTGTTTTATGGGAGTGGATTTCTGGGTCCTTTTCCCAAGCCTATAGCACCTGGTGTTCCCAGGCGGTCTCCCATCCAAGTACTAAGCAGGCCCAAACCTGTTTAGCTTCCAAGATGTGACAGGATAGGATACCACAGTGGTATGGCTGCAGGCCCCACCTAGAATATACCTACCTTAATTTAAAGCTTAAGCACAATATTCTCTTACTCTATTTGATACAATATTGTTGAGAATTTATCTCTGTGAATAGTTCACAATTATCCCTTATTAAAATGATGATAATATACATTTTCCCCCTCACCTTTAAAATGGTAGCTAGAATGGTCACTTCTCCTCAGTTTATGGTGGAGTTAAAATTTTGACTTCTTTTTTTTTTTTTTTTTTTTTTTTTTGCAGTACTGGGGTTGAACCCAGGGCCTCATGCTTGCATGCTCTGCAAGTGCTGGACCACTGAGCTGCACCCCCAGCCCATTTTTTTACTTTTTGAGGCAGGGTCTTGCTAAGTTACGCAGACTGCCTCTGGTCTCAAATTGGTGATACTGCTGTCTCCACTTCCCCAGCTGCTGGGATTATAGGCATGCGCCACCATGCCTGGCTAAAATTTTGACATTTTATGTACAGCATCCAGCAGAGTGGCAAGCAGTGTTACATGCCAAAAATATGATAGTCTTTTTGTCACAACTTGCACAAAACACTAATTTACACTGATATATATTAAGCAATGATTGTTCCTTCTCTTAAACCCAGCTCAGTTTAATAACATTTGCTTGGCTCTGACTATGAATTAGGCGCTATAACAGGTGAATGAGAAATAGGTTACGCCTTCAAGAAATTTGAAGTCTAGTAACAAGTACACAAATAGGCATAATTTTTATGTAATATAATTAATGATAAACTATAGGAATTCTCAAGAGAAAGGAAACTTAATCCAGCAAAATGATAGATAAAAGTTTTCAGAAAAAAAGGTGATGCCTTAGTTGAATGTTGAATAAGATGAATAAAAATAAGTAAGATTTTTTTTTAACTGAAAAAGATTTTCCAAGTAGAAGGAACAGGCTAAGGATATGTCTGAGAATATAAATTCCTTAGTTGGATAATAAATGCAGTAAAACGTCTGGCCCAGATTTAAAAAAAAAATAAAGCTCTCAAGATAGGCAAGGGCTGGGTCACAGGGGCATTACACAAAATAGGCCAAAAGTGAGCATCTTTTGATGGATTTTTTTAAAAGGTCAGACTTACTTTGTATAGCATTTTTCAGATTGGTAGATGGATTTCAAAAAGGTCAAGTCTGGAAAATGAGAGACCAATTAAGGAGCATTTATAACAATTCAGGTGAGACATAATTAGAGATTCTCAAGGAGGAATGGATGGTGAGTAGGGGAACGATTCTAGAAATATTTTAGAAGCTTAATGTGTAGGGTAAGGAAGAAAACAAAGGCTAGGGTGACTGTCAGGTTTCATGCTTGGGTTGCTGGATGATTTCCTAAGCAGGGAAGCATAGTGGTCCAATGGGAGAGAAGAGAGGAGAGAGAGTAAGGAGAGTAAAAAGATATCTGGGCAGAAAAGACAATGTAGTAAGTCTTAGGAGTCAAAGGAGAATCTGAATGGTAGATTTTGAGTTCATCAGTACATGTTCAGTAAAAACAAAATGAAACACAGAGACAAGAGAGTGAGAGCGAGAGAGAGAATTGGGCACAGCACTTAGCAAAGAAATTTAAGAATTTCAATTAGAAGGGAAAGAGATTTGAGCAGAACTATGGGAAGACTGTGCTGAGAAGAAACAGAACATCAAAGTGGATGAAGAAAAATATCAAGAGAAGTAAAGTCCCCTTTAAAATCCCCAGGAAGCAGGAATGTTAAGCAATCAACACTCATAAATTTAATGAAGCTGCACTTGTAAATAATACATATTTTACCCCATTTCTTCATGAAGGATTTTCTAAAGTCACTTTAGCTTCTCAGAAGCCAAATGGACCTGGTGTGGGAAAATTATCCTCAGTTCTTGTTGTCTTGTTAAGAATAACTTAACAAGGAAGTGGCGGCAAAGTGAAAGTCAGGAGTTTGATTGTAAAGTAGAAAGACGAGTGACTTTATTAAGAGAAACAGAAAAAGAGATGCCCTTAGACCTCAGAGCAGGCTGCCCAGGAGAGAGAGTCCGTGGCCTAGTGGATGAAGGTGGATTTTTTACAGTTGGTTCTTTGTTCTTGGGGAGGCCAGGTAACATTAGGGTAGAACTAGTGCAAGACAAGTTTGCTTGAGTTTCCTTACTTGATATCAGTTGGGTTTGATCTTCTCCAAGTTCTGGCCTTGTGATTATTTTGCAAGGACTCCTCATGACCACTGATGAACTTACTGGAATTAGCTCTCTGTGCTTTTGTTGCCTGGAGGCCCATTGTTCCCTGCTTCTCATGCTTGACTGCTACCTAACAGGACTTATCTATTATTTATTTATTTATTTATTTATGCCTTTATTTTGCAATACTGGGGCGGGGGTGAACACAGGGCTTTGCACATGCTAGGCAAGTGTCCTACCAGTGAGCTGCACCACTAGCCCCTTTATTTATTTTTTTTTTTTTATTTTGAGACAGAGTCTTGTGAAATTGTGCAGGCTGCCTCTGGCCTCCATCTCGCTATCCGGTAGCCTCTGCCTCCCCAGTCTCTGGGATTACAGTTGTGCACCAGAGCACCTGGCCTTATTTGTCCTTTAATGTCCACCTCCTGGAGCATGTTTACCTACAACATTAAAACATAAAATAAAATAAAATAAAAAACGACATTTTCTGTACACTACTTTTAAATTATTCCTGAAGTAAAACTTAAATAAAATGCTCTCCTAACCCCTGTCTGGTCTCTACTGTTGTCTCACATGAATATAAATTCACTATATGGCTAAGGAAAGAACCTGAGAGTTTAAGATATTCATTCAACCAACAATAGAAAGAAACAAAAAAATTAACAACAAAAGGATGGGAGAGATTCACCACATCTTTGTTGTTGTTGTTATGTGCCATTGTTGTTATGTGCCAGTTCCAATTCATAGGGTTTCCGATGGCTGTTTCAAGATTGCTTCAAAAGTGGATTCCATGTCCTTCTCCCAGTTTTGTGGTGCCAGGGTTCGAACCTCGATCCTCAGAGAGTGCAGAGCAGTACGCTACCAACTGACCTATATCCCAGCCCCCACTATATCTTTAGCAGGATGTGAGTTGTGTTTGCTCAAGAAACACTGACTGCCTCCCATTTGCCAGGCACTGTGCTGCATGTGTCCTGGGGACAGAACAATAGAAAACACAGATCCTTCCTCCCGAAGTCCCACAGTCTGGGAAAAGCACAGGGAAGGAAGTCAATTACCATAATGTGCCACCATTCGAAGATGGGTACATAAGGTGCAATGAAGGGTTAGGGGGGAAATGCTCAGAGGAATACTTTGGTACTAATCAAGCCATCACCTTTAAAGTGGACACTGTGTTAGAAATTAACACTTCATAAAGTGTTAATTTTATTAATACTGTATTAAAACTCCTAATCAAGGAAGGACATCTTATTGCTTCTTAGCTTGGGCATTAGTGTTTTACAATTAAGAAACATGTGGTCACTTTGATTCGATTTGAGTGGGTTTGAATTTTGCCCTCATCTTCCTAAGGAGTACAACTGAGTTTGCAGTAACATTTAGAAAGAGAAACTGGTATTTCTGAAGCTGATGAAGCAGCAAAGAACAAGATATATTTTATTGTTGTAAAATTATTTTCTTTAAAATGTTACTGAAAATGTTTAAATTGGTGTGTGCTATGCTTCTTGGAACTCAATGGAGATCAATTAACATGTTTATATATTATTTATGCAATACTTCCACAAAGAAAGCTGCTTTAAAAAGCACAAAAGATAATTTCCAAATTCCTTATGCTCTTTCTTCTTCCCCCCATGTGTAAAACAAGTACAAAAGGATATTTTGATGACTATTCTCTATACAATGTGAAAATACATCTTTTTCTTTGAAAGTGTCAGTGTCTTATCTCCCTATTTTCTACTTTGTTATGGAAAAAGACAACTTCCTACAGATCTATGTGCCTTGCTCTGCTGCCCTGGAGATGCATATTCAACAAAGAGGAAAAGATTTGGAGATAGAAGCAGCCTTAACTCACAGGCAGTCAAAATCAGAAGAATGTTACTAACATCAATTTCATTGGGATTCATAAAGGCAGTTACCATAGCAACATCATTTTCACAAGGCATGGAAATGCTGCATTTTATTTTATTTCACTTCTTAATGGAAAAGCTGAGGATCAGCTTATCATTTTTGCCCCATATCCCATTTATCCTCTGCCCTCATGCAGGTCCAATTGTATTCTAATGGAGCATTATGGGCATAATCGATTCCTCTGTATTTAAGTGGGATAATATGCTTAACTGAGTTTCTTTTAGAAACGTACAGTTTTTGAGTATTTAGGATAAATGTGAGAGAAACTACTCCTGAAATTAGAAACATCTCACTTGACCCTCACTCTGAGAGCTTATGAGCTAGTTATTTAAACAAGAATGTAAATTCAAATAAAGAGCTACTATAAGGATCTTGCCTGCAGCCATAGCCCTGTGGCGTCTGATCCCATCAGATCTCGGAAGCTAAGCAGGGTTGGGTCTGGTTAATACTTGGATGGGAGACTGCCTGGCAACACCAGGTGCTGTAGGCTTGGGAGAAGGACCTGGCAACCCACTCCCAAAAATCAATCTGCCATTGAAAACCCTATGAACAGCAGAGAAGCACTGACAATTGTGTTTTGCTGTTGTACTCAGGGTTGCTATGAATCTGAACCCCATACCAACTCGACTGCACCTAACAACAACAACAACATAAGGGTCTAATAAAATCCAGTTTGTATGATTCAACAGCTTAGAGAAACATATAGACTCCTTTTTCCATTTCTTTGAGGCTTAAGTTTGAAGGAGAAGAGTTATAGTTTTGATCATTTTTATTAATAAAAATATATTTATATTACCCTTCCACTTGTTACTTTGAAAATATGTGGGTTTTGCTTCATAAAAGCATGGTGGAAGAAGAAATGGAAGGGAAAATTGGCAATAGGTTCTTAATTGTTAGGTTATTTAAAGAAATTTTCCTAGAAAAAGTAAAAACTTTTATCAATTTTTAAACTGTCTCATCTCAGTATTCAAATACTTCAAACACTAACATCTCTGTTTTTAATGTTAAGGTTTACTATTAAGACTATAATTTTATTACAACTGTAGAAGTACATTTACATTTTTTTTTGAAAAATTCTAAAGAAAGCTTTCACCCAAGAGATTGGCATAACTCCATCATGAATAAAGACCTAATTACCCAATAAACTAGCATAAGCCTCGTTGGCACCTTCATGGCCCATTGACTTACGTGAACAATTAGATGAAAGATCTGAGGTTATTTTTTAAACAACTTACACCATGCATCAGGCAAATCAGAATGATACTACTGAAAATATTGTATACTACCAGTTAAATAAGTAATTTCTTTGTAATATGTCCATTCTATATAAAAAGTTTCTAAAATTAGTGTCATTTACAATGACAAAAATACAGAAGAAAGTATGAAATTCAATCATATACCTAGCATAGACCTTAATAGGCTCTTCAATATAATGTGCTCTTTTTGTTATTTGTTTGATAATAATGGAACTAATGCACTTTGAAAGAAACTATGCAATAGCTGTAGAAATTAATTTATACCGTTTATTAAGATTCATAATATCAATGACATATTTTCTGGACACCAAATACATCTTTTATACTAAAGTGCACACTGCTTAAGAAAAATTGAATTTACTTGCCTACAAAGAACACTTGGTTGATGTCAAACACTTGAGGTCAAGAATGAAGTACAGCCAATTTGACCAAATGACTATAAATTCCAAATGGATATAAACCCATTTGAATAAATTGAGTTCCTACTAACAAAACATTTTTAGTTATCATAAAAGTATATAAAACA
Source organism: Pedetes capensis (assembly GCA_007922755.1). Lineage (NCBI taxonomy): Eukaryota > Metazoa > Chordata > Mammalia > Rodentia > Pedetidae > Pedetes > Pedetes capensis. Next base: position 23,833 of record VMDO01013666.1, on the reverse strand, counting down.
AACATCAATATCTACTTTTGATGTTATTTTCATTTGAATATAGAATATTTACATATGGCAATACTTACATTAAAAGATTAAAAGTATCAACTGTTATACATCTTAACATACATATTGCATGCATATAATCTACATCTTGTGGTATAATTTTACTGATATATAGTTCCAGAGTATTCTGTTAAATTAAGAATCCTAGTTTTCCTATTCTTTTAATATATGTTTGCTATTTAAAATCCTCTAAGCACTTTCTTTGGGAGAAGGACCTGGCAACCCCCTCCCAAAAATCAGTCTGCCATTGAAAACCCTATGCACAGCAGAGAAGCACTGACAATAGTGTTTCCCCTGTTGTACAGAGAGTCGCTATGAGTCGGATACCGACTCCACGGCACCTAACAACAACAACAAGTACTTTCTTGGGCTGGGGTTTAGCTCAGTTGGCAGAGTGCATGTTCTGTGCACACCAAGGCCTCGGGTTTCATCCCCAGTGCTGCAAAAATGGAAGAAGAAGATGGCCCATCCTCTAAACAATCCTGAAACAATCAGCCACTGAAAACCCTATGAATAGTAGAGAAGCATTGACATCGTGGTGGGCACTGCATAGTATCAGGGCGTATTTCATTCTGTTGTAGGGTTGCCATGAGTTGGACCCAACTCCAACACACCTAACAACAACAACAAGCACTTTCTTATCTTTCATATATTGAATTAAATAGAAAATTGTATTGTTAACGCACAGAAATTTATTACATTAATTTATCTCTACTGATATTTCTGGGCTGGGGATTAGCTCAGTTGGTATCATGCTGCTCTGCACTCTCTGAAGCCCTAAGTTCGATCCTTAGTGCCAAAAAAATGGGAGAAGGACCTGGCAGCCCACTCTCAAGACAATCAACCGTTGAAAACCCTAGGAATAGCAGAGAAGCACTGACACTGTGCTCGACATGTCATAGTGTTGAGGAGTGTTTCATTCTGCTGTACATGGGGTCGCTATGATTCAGACCTGACTTGACGGCACCACCAACAACAACTAATATTTCTCAACCTTTCCATTTTTTCCAATATCTATCACTTTTCTAATTCACAAACTGTTAACACAAGCCTAACTCCTTGTGAGTTTTCTGCACATAACTCACCCTTCCACCTGCTAACTTAGTCATCCCCTGAACCCCATATCCTGTGAAACAGCTTTCTTCCTCCTGCTACCATTTTGCATCCCTCTCTTCTTCTCAATGCCAGTGCAACAATCTCAAGTCTGCCAAAAAATCTTTTCCCTTACAACCTCACTCTGTCTTCATTCTACCAGCAGAGAATCCTTCTATGGAACTTCTATAAATATCACACTCCTATTTCCTTAGGTCTCATGAATGTCTTCTCTTTCTTTTTGTATTGTTAATTCTACGATAGGATAGTAAGTTATTCCTGTACAAGATATGACTTATGCAAAATTTAATGCATTTGATTCACTGTAAACCCCCAGATTTACAGAGTATTCTCAAAGTTTCCAAAAATGACTGAAGACTGACATTATATACAATGTAATTTTATAAATGAACTTCACCTTGCCATTATATTCAATGAACAATGTGATTAAACAAAAGTTATCACTGGTAAACTTTATGTTTATATTTGGCTGTCACATGAATTATGAACCAAAATTTTTAGGTGAATGTACAACCTATAGATAAATACTCTCACCCACTTTTCACTTGCAGAAGAAAAAACTTAAAAATCTTGTTTCTTAGAAAGACTTGAGATAGTGAAAAAAAAGCAAAAAGGAGAACTCTGTTGCTGAAATTGAAAAATTAACACTAAGAACAGAAATATATCATAGGAATCCAGAAATGTATATGGTTTGATGAAATGGTATAGGTAAGTGGATGAGATACATGCCTTTAGAAGAAATATAAGAATATATCTCTTAAATTACTGATATTAAGATAAAAAAATTAATAATTCTCATAAGAATTATCATTCTTATGAATAATTGCTTCCAGGTAAGAATTCAAACCTTCAGAATTTATATGTAGTTGTTAGGTGCTGTCAAGTTGGATCTGACTTCTAGTGACCAAATTTTGTTGTTATGAGGTGCATTGAGTTGAGTCTGACTCAGCGTGACTGTATGTACAATAGATTGAAACACTCTCTGATTCTTTGCCAGACACATGATCCTTTTTATGTTTAAGCCCACTGTTGCAGACATTGTGTTAATCCATTTAGTTGAGGATATTCCTTTTTTCATTGACCTACCAAACATGATGTCCTTCTCCAGGGAGGGGTCCCTCCTGACTACTTGTCCGAAATACATAAGATGCAGTCTAGCCATCCTTGCTTCCAAGGAGCAATCTGGTTGCATTTCTTTTAGGACAGATCTGTTGATTCTTTTGACAGTGCATGGTATATTAAATACTAGTCTCCAGCATCATAATTCAAAAGCATCAATTGTTCTTGAACTGCCCAGTCTAAACCTGAAGAAACTAGTATGTCTCATGACAAAGACATTTATTCCTTAGTCTCTAAACCAAAACATCTCAGGTCTGAGAGATAGAAATGGCATTTTTATGCATGTGTAAATATGAGAGCTGCCACTTCTACCTCCTGTGCTCAGAATCGATATATCTGGCAATGCATAAACCAGCAATACAAATCAGCTTCTGGTTCATACTGTGTCCTGCAAAACTAGTGTACCAGCTGGGCTATCACTTGCTCACAATGATGTGTTTTATTCTGAGAGAGCAGAAGCTTCTAACTTACCACACAGCCACAAAGTGATGCAGTTAGGGAGCCCTTGAGAAATGGCAAAGTGCTGTTTGGGCTCTCAGTCTCCCAAACTATGAGCTAAATAAACTTCTTTCTTTTTAAGTATCTAACCTTAGGTATTTCTTTATAGTAAGGAAAAATAGACTAACATAGAAGGCTTAATACTGTCATCAAAGATATCCAGCTCATAATCTCTAGGACTTGCACATGTAAATTTATATGAAAAAAAGGGACTTTAAAGCATGATTAAGTTTTGGATTTTGATACAAGCAATTATTACCAGTGATCCAAGTTGTCCCAAGCTATGATTATCAAGTGCCTTTTTAAAAAGGAATACAGAGAAAGATAGGGTGGCAGAGACAGGAGGCAATGTGATGAAGCTGAGAGAGATGCTACTGCTGGATTTGAAGATGAAGGAAGGGACCACAAGCCAAAGATTGTAAGGAACGTAGCTCTAGAATCTAGAAAAGGCAGGGAACTAGATTCTCCTCTAGAACATCTACAGGAAGCACAACTTTGTCCACACCTTGATTTCTACATAATGAAACTGATTTTAGAATCCTGACCTCTAAAACTGTGAAAGAGTAGCTGTGTATTGTGTAAAACACCAAGTTTATGGCAACACATTAGGGAAACTCCATGAAACTAATATATCCCCCCCAAAAGTGACTTGGACAATAAATATTTGTCCTCACTTATCACAGCCCCTAATTTTTCACATGACTCTCTTCACTCTTCTCTCTACAGGCTAAATAGCTGTCAGTCTTGAGATTCATGTTATTCTGTGACCATGAGCAAAGACAGGGAGAAAGGACAAGCCTTTATTTCTAACCTATATCTCTCTCCCTTCAATTGTAACTATTCAGTAAGCTTTTCACAAATACTCAGGTTTGGTTTCTACTGACAGCAAATTGAACCTCCAATTCCAGGTCAGCTAAGTCTCGATAAGGGTAAGAGGAATTACTAAACCCAGTCATCTATACTTCATTGGCTGCTTTTCACATCACTGAGCAGGTAACCTATCCTTAGAATAGGTTACCTTGTTTCCCTGATTATTAAGATCCATCTATTCAAATGTGAACATTCATCTGAAGCACAAATAACCTCACACTCTAGGCTCACTACACACTGTCCCCAGACTGCATCCCTGGTCTTCAAATCCCATACCAAACAACCAAACCAAGGAAATGAGGCTCTCCTTTATTCAGATCTTCTTCCAGGCACAATGGGCTGCACAGAGGTAAACTCTGCCCACTGCCCTTCAGAATCACACCTGAGGGGCATCTACTTACAACTCACTTAAAACTTTGGGAAGAACAATCTATAAACAGGGGCTTACTTATTTTTTCCCCTCAGTCAACAGATGATATAGAATTCCCCATGTGGTGCTACCTGAAGCTGTAGCCCTGTGGCATCTGATCCCATCAGATCTCGGAAGCTAAGCAGGGTCTGGCCTGCTTAGTAGTTGGATGGGAGACCACCTGGGAACACCAGGTGCTGTAGGCTTGGGAGATGGACCTGGCAACCCACTCCCAAAAATCAATCCACCATTGAAAACCCTATGAACAGCAGAGAAGCACTGACAATAGTGTTTCTCCTGTTGTATATAGGGCCACTATGAGTCAGGTACCAACTCGATGGCACCTAACAACAACAGCAGCATGTGTGCTAGCTGTGGGTAGGGGGACATGTGGCAGATGATCCAGGAAGATGTATGCTAGGAGTGAGATCAATCTAGTTCCTTTATTTATTTATGTGTTTTGGACTGATCTGTGTTTGATTCCACAGACGCCAGACCCAATGGATGCTACAGTGATTCTGGGAAAGCCCTATTTTATCAGTTGGTGGGTCAAACAACACCTAGTTCACGAAGATCAATATGATCCTCCAATGGCAACATCAGGAACCCAGTCTCTATCTTCCAGGTCCCAGCACCTAGCCAGAAGGTAATTTTTGAAAGGAAATGCTTTATTTAACCAAGCAGGCATGATTTTGCTCACATAACTGGAGAAGTGATTTTCAAAATAAGTGGCCTTGGGATTCTGTAAGAAATGCATTTTAATTGGCAATTCATTATGTGACACTCGGAAGATCCTGAACAAAATAAACAAGTTTTAATAAATGTTGACCTTTCTGCAGGCTATATACTCTGATACTTCCCTTCCTAACCTTTTCTCTATCATATTTTTAAAATGCTGCTCAAGACCTGTTAAATGGATTTCACAACTCACTAACAGGTCACAACACACAGTTTGAAGCATGCTGCCCTAGAGGCCTCACAGTAATTCTCCTCTTGAGATTTGCTGGAGGAAACACTGAACAATCCAATCAGCTACAGAAAGATCAAGCAAAATCAATTCTACTGTTTCAAAGGTCCAAATGGCAGAGACGCTTGCCCTGCAGAGCCTGCTAAAGCAGCTTTTCAGGGCCACACTGAAACCTAGTCAGCTACATGGTTACCCAGTAAGTAGGTCAGAGCACTCCCATCCATATGTTCTTCATTGCCATCAGATTTACATGGGCCCACCAAACACTTGGGCTGGGATTTAGCTCAGCTGGTAGAGCTCTTCTCTGCAGTCTCTGACATCTCAGGTTCAATTCCCAGTACTGCAAAACTGGGAGAAGGACATGGCAATCCACCCCTGAAACAATCAGCCATTGAAAACCCTGAGGGTCGCTATGAGTTGGACCCAACTAGATGGTGCCTAACAACAACCAAACACTTTTCTTTCTCCTTCATTCAAGATGTCATAACTTGTCTTTCATTTTGGAGGGGATTAACTGTATGCTTTAGTAAGGGGTATAATGTATTTCAAATATTGCACCAAGCTCCTTTCTTTTTGATAACCAGCATACCTATGTGGAAAACAGAAGATGAATCTTTCTTTGGAAAGTTAGAGGAGAGAATTGACCCCGGAGTAATTCCTACCAGATAGAAAAGGAAGTGAGAGAGATATTCTAGGATCTAGCTGGGGCCTAAGGGCTAGGGGACAGAGAATGTACAGAGGTCAAACATGGGTAGTAGGTAAATTTATTTTAAGACACCCGATAATATGAGGAACTCCAGAGCAATGGGATTTGACCCCAGTCGATCAAAGGTAGAGGAAGAAGTCAAGACTCCCTTGGATCCTTAACTGTAGGAATCTGTGGAGAAAATACCCAGCTAGTGCTACCAGTTATGCCTCACAAAGAAACAGTATCCAGAAGTCAGAGTTCCAGTGACCAGAACTGAGTTTGCATCTACAAAGTGGAGGCCAAAGAGAAGTTTCACTAGCTCCTAGAGTTCAATAGAGGAGGAAAGTTAGACTCCCACGTGGTCTGTGACTTGCATGTGGTCAGCTAGGCAGGAGACTCAGGAGAGTCCTGAGGGCACACAATTCACACATCGACTAGGGCCCCTCCCTTTGACCCCATGAGAACATGTGAACTGTCCTTCCACTTGGACCTTAAGATGGAGAATAGAGAAATGGGCCAGAAAGCCACTTGGAATTTTTCTTGTCTTCAGTGACAATGGAAGATTGTTACGAATTTTTGATCCTTATGGAAAATAGTGAAGCTATTTGATTTTATAACCTATGAGTTTATGTATGTTTATAATTGATCCTACTACATTTTTAAACTGGAATTAAGTTTATGAAACCAAGTGAAAGCATAATGTTTTCAAATTTAGTTGTGCATCAAAGCTGCCTGTGCTGGGCTTTAGCTCAGGTGATAAGAGTGCTGCTCTGCACTCTCTGAGGACCCAGGTTCAATCCCCAGCACTGCAACAATGGGAGAACAATATGGCAATCCACTCCTAAAGCAATCCTGAAACAATCAGCCATTGAAAACCCTATGAGAGTCACTATGAATAGGATCAAATTCAATGGCACCTAACAATGATCGAAGCTGCCTAGACACAGCTGTTCCCCATTATCTATGGCATCATTTTCCTCAATATTAGTTATCTATGATCACTCAAGGGACTGGGATTTAGCTCAGTTGGTGGAGCACTGTGCTGCAGTCTCTGAGGTCCCGAGTTCAATTCCCAGCACCGCAAAAATGGGAGAAGGACATGGCAATCCACTCCCAAGGCAATCCCGAAACAGCCATTAAAAACCCTACGAGGGTCACTATGAGTCGGATAATGACTCGATGGGACCTAACACAACAACAATTCTGAGTTAGCATGATGAAACCTCATCTCACTCTGCTTTATCTAAGATATGAATCATTCCTTTGTTCAATGTATACACTACCAGCTCCTTAGTCACATAGTAGCCATCTTGGTGATCACATCCACTGTCAGTGTATCACAGTGCTTCTGCTCAAGCAAACCTTAATTTACTTAGTAAAGTCCTCAAAGTACAATAGTATTAATGCAAAGGAGGCACCATGGCATAAAGCATTATGTGGCAAAGCTGCAGAGCACACAGATCAAAACATGGTATGTATAAGGTTCACTACTATCTGCGGTTTCAAGCATCCAATGGGGGTCTTAGAATATATCTCTGGACAATAAAAGGGGACTATTGTATGTTAGGGGCTGGGATTTAGCTCAGTTGGTAGAGCACTGTGCTGCAGTCTCTGAGGTCCCGAGTTCAATTCCCAGCACTGCAAAAATGAGAGCAGGGCCTGGCAATCCACTCCCATGGCAATCCCAAAACAGTCAGCCATTGAAAACCCTATGAGGGTCACTATGAGTCGGATACCGACTTGACGGCACCTAACAACAACAACATTGTATGTTAAGCTATAGTGAATAAGAAAAAGAAGGATTAATTTTCTTTCTTTCTTTCTTTCTGCCATACTGGGGGTTGAACCCAGGGTCTTGTGCATGCATGGCAAATGGTCCCCCACTAATCTGTACCCTCAACTCCCTTTTATATTTTTTCTTTTGAGACAAGGTCTCACTAAGTTGCACAGGCTGCCTCTGGCCTCAAATTTGAGATCCTCCTGCCTCAGCCTTCTGAGTCACTGACTCATTTCCTTTTTTAAAAATGAATATTATGAATAGAAAGATAACTTAAAATGTATTCAATAGACATTGAAATGGTGACTCATAGGCAGTCTCATCCCAGTTTCAAATTCTTAGAAAGATGTCATTATAAATCAAACCAAAACTTCACTTTACAGATAATAAATGAGATGAGAGCTAAAACACCAAGGTCCCACACAAAGTTAATAACAGAGAAAGGACTAGAATCTAGGTCTAGTATTCTATTTTTTCCAAAAATTCACTAACCCCATTATATTCCCTTTTATGTATACACAACCTAGATTTACAACTGGAGCATAAAAGTGGAAGCAAACATCTGTATATTAAATTTCTCCTCACTACACATTGGCCTAAAAAGTGATGAAGGAGATAAGTGAAATACTTCAATAGACTCCTTCTGCAGAATTCATGCATTATGTATGAGCAAGAAGGATATGTAATTGTCACCATGACCTCCAAGAGAAGATTAGAGGGTAAAGCTTTTTTTCCATTAACAACCTGTGATATCCTAGTAAAATAAGGAAGATAGATAATCATAATGATGATAGAAAATATTCAGTCACAGTTTTAAAGACAGACATTTGCACTAACATAAGATATTTTCATATGAAATGACATTTGCTTCAAGAATAATAATAAATTTCATTTGTGACATATACCTAACCCTGTGCAGGTAAACCAAAGTTTCTAGATGCTCACATTGGTTAGACTAATATGACAAACTTAAATAAGTACATGCATATAAAATCTAATTAGAGTAAGTATCTTTTCTGAATCAGAAATGTCCTACAATCAAACTCACATCTTTTTTTCCTCATAATGGCAACATTATTACCTTACTCTGATTTATCCATTTCCCTCATGCCTATCTAACTTTTCTACATTCCTTTTTAACCTCTAACTAACCTATCTCTCCTGGCTTTGTTTCTCTCAACTCTCTCTAGTAGATACTCAGGTTTGGCTCATGGATTCTCCTTCCCAACTGATGAGCTCCTCCTCAATGCAAATCTCCACTCCCACCTCCAGACTCCTCTCCCCACTAACTTCCATGTGTTTGCCCCCTTCTAACGGGAGCCATGTTGGTCAGAGTCATGTCTCCTTTCCAGGATCTTCTGGCATCCAATTGCCGGCATGTGTAAGGGTTTGTGAGCCAATATCCTTTGGCCCTATTCTGCACACCTGTGAAGGGCCATCTGGCTCCAACTACAGGTGTCAGTGGTCTAGTCGTAGCTGCATCTGAACCTAGCTCCTCCCTCTACCTGCTTCTATTTCCTTCATTCTCCCTTGAATATTAATCCACAAAGCATTCTCCAAAGCAGTTTCTGAATGCTGAAGTGGGTTGGCCTCAGGGCCACTTTTCTGGGCAAACTGTCCTGAGATACCTACTTATTTCCCTGAGATCCTAAACTCCCCGTAAAAGCTATCCCTACTGAGGGACGGATTTTCTCCTTAGCTCTATAGCTACTAAAGCTCCCATAAACAATTGCCTGCAAATAACAATCACAAAACCATATTTATTGCAGCACATATATTTACCACTTTTATTTTGATAAACACGTGTTATGAAATCTATCTATGAATGGAACCATGCAGTATTTGTCTTCCTGTGACTGAATTATTTCATGTAGCATAATGTCCTCAAGGTTCATCCATCTTGTAGCAGGACTGCTTTCTCTTTTAAGAGGAATGATGTTGTATTATACATATATACTACATTTTCTTTATCCACTTATCTGTCTTTATACTTTTTATACTTACACTTTTTTATACACTTATCTTTATACATTTATGTTGTTTCTACCTCTTAGCTATTGTGAATAATGCTGCAATGAATGTGGGAGTACAAGTATCTTTTCAAGATTCTGTTCTCAATTCTTTTAGATAGATCCTTACAAGTGCATTTTATCATGAATTCTCTTGTTCAACTATGAACCTTACACGCTTGTCTTTCTATTCAATTTGAAAATGTATAAATGTATTCATTTGAATTACATCTACTATGTTATCATCTTTACACATCGTGCTGGGATATTATATATATATATATATATATATATATATATATATATATTGAGGTGGGGGCATGTTATTTATGGAGATGATTTTATTATCTTGTCCAAGATGAAGAGCATGAACCAAATTGGCTGTTCACAGCCAGTGATTTGTGAATAACCAGAAGTCTATCAAAGCATTCCAGAGAGTTCATGACAGCTATTTCTATTTCTCCATTGGGTATCAATTCACAAAACAAAATCTATACACTTCGTCTTTACAGTGGCCTGTGACATGAGCTGGTGGAGATCAGGGAATGCTCTGTGACCCACTGGACATCACTCCTCGAGCCATGGCACAATTGCACTGACTGAACACCATGGAAGTTCTAACCAGTATGAAGTTTTATTTTTAACTATTTTTCATTGTAGTCGTATCCCACATAAAAATATTTGCCCATATTGAACCATTCATTAAAGGTAGGAAGAATAAAGAATAATGATGTTGTACTGAAAATAATGAGAACGGAAAAAATTTGACATTTTGTTTCAGGGTGATCTTTATTAGATCCAGCTAATAGGAAAATATTAATTAACATTTAAAAATGATTCTTTGAGTTTAAAAGTTAATATGAAAAAGACAAATTGTAACTGTGGAATAACTGTAATTTGAGTTTTGTCTCTTAGGAAATAATGATTACCTACACTCTCAAAGTGTATTTGCAATGCATGGTTGAAATAACAACTCTATTTAGTTTTATTAATAAATGTTGACAGAATGCTGAGTAATATGTCTTTTGTTATATCTATTATGCAACTGTTAAATCATGTTGCTTACACATTGAAATGACTTTAAATGACTTCTCCATTCAATCTAAAAATAAAACACAAAATGTAAAAAAAAAAAAAGCAATATTTCCTAACAGCAGATAGCAAAACTGACTTTGCATATTTTAATACCACAAGATTTAATATTCTGTATACATTTGACATATATATATATATATATATATATATATATATATATATATAGTTTTACATCACTTTTCATTCATTCATTTAAATGCATTGTTGTTGTTGTTAGGTGCCGTCGAGTCGGTATCTGACTCACAGCGACCCTCTGTACAACAGGGGAAACACTATTGTCAGTGCTTCTCTGCTATTCATAGGGTTTTCAATGGCAGATTGATTTTTGGGAGGGGGTTGCCAGGTCCTTCTCCCAAGCCTACAGCTTCTGGTGTTCCCAGGCGATCTCCCATCCAGGTACTAACCAGGACTGACCCTGCTTAGCTTCCAAGATCTGATGGGATCGGCTGCCATAGGACTACAGCTGCAGGCTATTTAAATGTATAATTCATTTAAAATAAAGGGCCTGCAGCAGTACCACTGTGATGTCAATCCTATCAGATTACAAAAGCTAAACAGGGTCTAACCTGGTTAGTACTTGGATGAGACCACCTGGCAACACCAGGAGCTGTGGGCTTGGAAAAAGGATCCAGCAACCCACTCCCAAAAAACAATCAATGATTATAAACCCCATAAATAGCAGAGAAGCACTAACAATAGTGTTTTGCCTGTTGTAGGTAGGGTTGCTATAAGTCGGACACCTACTCCATGGCACCTAACAACAACAAAAATTGAATATCAGTTATATTTGAAAAAAACTAAAATCTGTCTGATGTGTCATAAGAATAATAATTAAAAAGATTTTGATTTAACACACAATACCAGTGTGTCACAAGAGACACTGTTTCCTGGTCCACTTCAACAGAATATATTTAAGTGAAACACCAGAACAGTGTCCAAGAAAGACTAGGAGGCTAAGACTTTACCCTATTAAAAAAAAACATCTATTTCTAATAACATGTTCCCATGCACCGAATATTCAAAAAACAGTGGAAGTGTATTGTTATTACAATGAAATGATAATGTCCTTGATAGAATGAAATCAAAGAATGTTGGGAAAAGGAAGGAGACTCAGTGACTCGCTGCATTGTGTGTTGCAAATGGGTGCCCAACACTGCACCCTGGGAGAGACTGAAGCAGGGAAACAGAGCATCATGCACGGGAGTTAAAACAAGGAAGGTTTATTGGCAAGAATAGGGACAGGGTGGGTGGTTAGGACAGGGAAGAGGGATGGGGGAGGAAGGTGTTCAGCTGTTATCCCTGCCGCTGGGGCAGGGATTCCCAGGTGTCATTGCTCCTCAGGTCGACAGTGTTCGCCCCTTGGAAGGCCCTGAACTTGATTCTTGGAGGCTTGACTCTTGAAGCATTTGATCCTTTGGTAGAGGATTTGATGGAGAGGAGAAGGTCCAGTGGACGCAGGCAGGTAGAGGTGAGTAAGCTGGTTAAAAGATGAAGGCAGGCTAAGGGTAGGATGAAGGCTAGATGGGTCAGGTGAGTGTAGGCCTTTGATCCTTAAGGGACCAGAGGACTGAGTGAGCTCTCCTTCAATGGAATTCAGAAGGCTGTTGAGCTCTGGAGTCAGGGGTTTATATCCCCTTAAACTAACTGTCATCCAACAGTCAAGGAATGACAGTTGGCCAATCAGGGAAGGGCTACAGGGTGGTGGTGGCAAGAGCTTAACCAATCAGGAGGCAGATGGGGCTCGGCCAATCAGGTTGCAGGGAAACCTGAGCTGCCAAGTGCCATCTTGGCCCATTTGATGGAAGGGGGGAAGAGTGAGGTACCCAGATGTAGGTCAAGGATTAGTTGCCTTTGAGGCTACAAGTCAGTCCTCCAAGAGGACTAGATGAACTCCAGGAACCCACCATGTTTCCATACTCTCTATTCCCCTGGGAAATCCCAACAAAAGAATACAACTAAAATAAGCTGAACTGATAGCAAAAGGTATAGAAATCTATGGACTTGTTTACACCAGGAGATTACAGAGAATTATGGCTTCTCAGTTCCCAAGAAGAGTTTAAGAATGCACAGCTGTACATAAATCCATCTGTGAGAAGAATAAATATACCCAAGTGAGAGAAATTTCTTATGCATTTACTTAGAAAATGTAGGCACCTCCAGCGTGTTCTCCTTACCACTGAATTTTTGTAAAGAGTCAGTCTACCACTATACCTACTCAACAGGAGCACAAATCAAGTGTAAAGCAACTGCAAAAATATTTCTAGTATTTTCCTAGAACAGAAGTTAACGCTCGAGATTCTTCCCTAAGCTCATTCAGGATTTAGGCTTGTTTGTGTTTCATTCATGGAAAAAAAAATTACAAAACACTTTGTGATAAGATGTTGTTCTTGTAATAAGATGTTGTTGTTAGGTGCCGTCGAGTCGTGTCCGACTCATAGCGACCTTCATAGGGTTTTCAATGGCAGATTGTTTCCAGATTGCCTTGGGAGTGGGTTGCCGCATCCTTCTTCCATTTTTGCGGTGCTGGGAATCAAACTCGGGACCTCAGAGACTGCAGAGTGGTGCTCTACCAACTGCGCTAAATCCCAGCCCCTGTAATAAGATATAAATCTTAAATCATGTTGTAAATTCTTTGATTAAATGGGACTTTTTAATTTGTGTCTCATTACTTTCAGCTCAGCACCTTAGCCACCTACTATTGTGAAATGAAGGTACTCAGTGTGCAAACTTTTAAAAAATTATGTTTTTAATTGAAAAACTAAGAAACTATCTACTTATGTTTTTCCTCCAACCCCTCTTGCACCTCCAAAACCACAAATTAGCCAGTAACTGAGTCTATAGCCAATGTACTCAAAGCTGAGAAGATTAAATTAAAAAAAAAAAAAAATAATAAGTCTTCAGGTCCAAATAAGAGAACCTTGCCATCTACAAGCTAATCAATCCCAGTGGTACTTCTTGACTCTAGGAGACTGGAAGATCTCCCAACAACACCACTAAGAACATTTTCTTCAAGAAACTAGTTTGGGTTTCAACTCATGATTAAAAATAATACTTTGTTAATTCTATTCCAGAAAAGTTTTGCAAGTTGCTTCATGTCCAATGCCAACTTCTAAAAGTTTGCTGAAGTTAACTGGACAATAAACTGAAAGAATTATTTTGCAAAAAGTGAGAAAGCCCAAAATGTCACTCTCTGTAGAGAACTCACAGTTCAGTTTTGTTCAGAGCAAAGAAAAGAGAAACTTTCCATCATAGAAGAAACTCAGCCATAGGTTTGGAATCAGTATTAAAACTATGCATGCGCCGAGGACAATACTATACCAATACAGTTAATTTGTTGCTTCAGTTGTCTCCTGTGTGTCTAACAGGAACAATTATAAGTAAACAGCACATCTAGAATTTGGAGTAATCCTTACAGTGTTACAGTGTCGGGGATGTCCCTTTTCTGCATGTCATTTGCTCTCATTGCATACCTATACTTCCTCCTCTTTAGCAGAATTGTGTTTGAGACTGCAGGTCTTGCAAATATTCTCAGGGGTTTCTCCTTGATCATACTGGCAACAGTCTTACATGTATTATCAAGTAAACTTTTGATGTCTAAGTAACTTGTAAACAGAATAAATCCAAAGAATTATTCCTTGTTTTAGGAATTCTTGGTCCCAAACAGAGATAACACCTATTTGCTTTTTTTTTCTTTTAATCCTAATCATTCTCAGAAAGAGATGGATCATCCATGTAGTGAGTATACCATGAAATGACCTTTTAAAATATTTCTGCATTAGCATTTGATAGAGGAACTTGGACAACATCCCCTTCACCATCCATTCTTGAATCTTCCAATATGGTCTTAATAGTCACAGATTGGTGATCTCTATATTAACTTCAAATACCTCTTCAACAGAATTTTGATCTTAATGGAAGGCATGATGTTGGGTCTCAAGGAGACTGACAAAAGCAGGGTAGGACCAGCAGAAGGAGGTAACAAAGTGGAAGGACAAGGCCCCTCTGCAAGGTCTCTGACCCTTGCTCAATGATACTCAGAGGACCTAACCAGGGAAATTTCTTTTTAAAAGTAAAAACAGGATGAAATCCTGAACAACAGAATGTGCCAAGAGAAGTTTTAAGAATATGACCATGTCAGCTTCTTTGTTAAAGATTTAATATTGGATAAGACTTCTAAAATTTTCATTTGGGAATGTGCTGTGTACTGAGCTGGCTCATAGTAAATATTGTTACACATAGAGCTTTAAAAAACACTTCCATTATTGCCACAGAGCCATAAAAATAAATTTTGCTGCTCTCACTGATTAATAATAGATTTTTAATTACTGCTTATTTTTTCCTTGGGATTTGAGGGGCTTGTTTCATTTTCTGTCTACTTTATGAAGAAATAATACATTCAAGGATTATATTTTGAGGATTTATGATCACTTTCAAGAACTTATTTCTTATGTTTGTTCCAGGGTCTTCCAGCTACCAAGATTCGCTGCTGTTAGGTGCCCTCAAGTCCTATCTGACTCATAGCAACCCCCAGAGTTTTTAATGGCTGATTGTTGACTGCCATATCCTTCTCCCATCTTTGCGATGATGGGGATCAAACCTGGGTCCTCAGAAAGTGAGGAGTTGCACTCCACCAACTGAGGTAAACCCCAGCCCTTACCAAGGAATCAGTTTCAGTAGTTTTTATTCAGAAAGCTCATATTATAATAAAAAAACTAAAGTCAACTTAGTGGAGAAGGGACAATCTAGGGAGTGGAAAGGAGGAGGGAGGGATCTAGCAAAAGGAAAAAATGATGGGAGAAGAAAGAAGGGAGAGGAGGAACAAGGAGAAGGGAGGAATGAGAGAGAGGGCAATCTCAAAGTAAACAGCCCAACTTTAGTAGTTCCAGAAATAATTATAATAATACCAATAATACCAAAGAATGGTAATAATACAAATGGGCTAGAAAATTCATGTAATATTACTGACAATGTAAAAAGATAGATCACTACAGAAAATGTCTCAACCTTAAACATAATTGGGATGCAAGGGTACATAGAAAAATATTCTCACAAAAAGACATGCAAGTGGAAGAGAGGTCTTTGATGGGGGGATGGGACAGGGAGAGGCGGTGCACAAGAGGGTGAGGGGGAACTTATCTGTACAATGTACAATGAAACACATACATGGAAATGTCACAATGAAATGCATGTCAGAATGAAACACATTAAGTTGTACATTAAAATTTTCCAATTAAAAAAAAGAAAGCTCATATTATAATTGACTATCAGTTTGTTTTCCCTGTGTTTATTCTCTTGACTGAAGTGCTATCAAAAATATTTTTTCTTAAGTGTGAATTGATATTTAGGATTTGAAAATGTCTTTCTCCTGCTCTTTTGAAGTACAAACACTATTTAGAAATTTTGCCTAAGTGAATCAATTTATAAGTAGCCCTGATACAGAACTACCGACTTTTTGTAAAACAAGTGTACTTCATTATATGATCTTTTTCCTTTATTAACTCAGTTGTTTATTTACAATGGGAATCTTTTGGTTGGTATCATAGGAGCTGCTTGAGCCTCAGAGGGGAGCAGGTTGTTCACCTGAACTGTTCTATGTTAATCTGATTACATGGAGATGATCTTCAATCTCTAAGCTATAGCCACAGCTGGAAATTTCAATCAAGGTTCATTTATTCATTTGTAGTCTTGAAATATTTTTGGTATTTTACAGCTCCCATCAGAAGAAATTAGATTATTTCTTTGTTTGTTTCTATATCCTTATGCTTGCTGCAAAAGGAATGGATTCCTTTTGGAGAATGAAAAAGTATATATGCAACATTCTCACAAAGGAATATTTGTTAAAAAGCTACCAACTAGTGCCTTGGTGGACATGAATTGGCACCTAGTTGAGAACCGAATAAGTCCTTAGTTTCAAGGGATAAGTAGGATGGAAATAAAGGAGGAAAACTGTAGAGAGAAAGACAAAGAGCTAAGACTATTCCCGCTCATTCACAATGCTGTCTCAGGGACATCTGTTTAAGAGTGGCAGATTGAATAGATACATTTTTCATGCTGCCTTCAGGAATCTAACCAAAATGACAAGAAAGAATAAAAAGGTAAAAGTCATAATCCCGTGAGAGAAAAGAGAGCAGTGGATAAGACAGGAGCAGTCAGGGCAACAAAATTTTAGAAGCTGCAAAGTAGACAGGTGAGTGATGATGGATTTAGCTGACCAGAGAAAGCTGTAAGCTTCTTGCCTATCCAAAAAGCAAAGCCACTGGCCCTGAAGAACGGCAGACAGACTGAGGGGCTGTGCTGGGCAGATTGGGGTCAAAGCAGAAGGAATGATTTAGATTCCCTATAAGACATGGATCTTCCATTGATCCTTCCCCTACCCAATGCCTCAGCACTGAGCACACCTCTGAGAAGAGAAAGGAATGTTGGTTTGATAATGTTGTTGTTGTTGTTGTTGTTGTTAGGTGCCGTCGAGTTGGTATACAACTCATAGCGACCCTCATAGGGTTTTCAATGGCTGACTGTGATAATAGTGGGTATGATATTATTATCATACTCTATCCCTAGGCCCAGACAAGAAGGGATGGGGGAAGAAGAATCATTTTTCTTCCTTTGGTATGGAGTATGAATGAAGTACTGAGGTCAGTATTTGGATGTACACAGGCTTATCTCTTGGGCAACTATGGAACATAGCTCAAATGAGCATATAATTAAAAAGGCGTTTTCTATTTAGCTTTGAACTGCATTACAAGGATTTCAGCTTTTAAATTTTTTACACATTTTCTTAATTACGTTTTGCTTTGCCTAATATTAAAATTAGTTGTAATCTCCATTTACTCGGGGATGGAGAGTGGGAGATACAGTCTAAAAGTGAACAGGCTACTTAAAAATAGAGTAGCCACA
This sequence comes from Pedetes capensis, assembly GCA_007922755.1. Classification (NCBI taxonomy): domain Eukaryota; kingdom Metazoa; phylum Chordata; class Mammalia; order Rodentia; family Pedetidae; genus Pedetes; species Pedetes capensis. The sequence continues at coordinate 6,343 of VMDO01013666.1, read as the reverse complement.
AAGATGGGTAGCTATTAAGCATATACCTGTGTAAAATGTCAGTTAACTTTAATTTTTAATGGACTTCTAAGATGGGGTAATAAAATCCCACCCATCTTAAAAATCAGTAACATCAGCAATGATTCTAGGAATCAAGATGATTATTCAGGGAATATTTATTCTAAGTGCAGTTACTGAACAAAAGTCAAATGGGTTTTAGCCACAGAGTCATTAGTCCCAAGTGGATATTCATTGTTTCAATGTGAAACACAGGTTTTGCTCCAAAGGGAATCGGGGATAGTTTACCCTAAGCTACATACGGGTAACCATAGCCCAGGGACACGACTTCAGGTTACCCTGAATGACATGCCCCACTCTGGAAGAGGTTACATGAGATTTTATAGTCACAGAACAAAAGAAAGTCATAAATTAATACATTTTCCAAATACATTGGTGGAGATATCATGTAGGCAGATTACAGCAAAGTGGGGAAACCTCTTCCATAGGTGTTAGATTTTATCTTATGACTAATGACATTCTCAGCTTTAGGTTGGTGGAAGCTAATAGTTTGCTAAGTTTAACACTACATTCCAAATATTTTACCTAATAGTCACAAAGATATTAGGTCAGATCGAAGGTTGCTAATATATGGCTATTAAAAGGACCAAAGATAGCCCAAGGTAATGTTGGCTCTCATTCTGGAATATTCCTTCTCTTCACAAGCATGATGTTTTAATCAATCAGTCAGCCTGCAGAATCTTCAAAACAGATATGGCTTCTTCAAAGAACTTCAGTTCATAACTGAGTTTTTGTGAACTGCCAGAAGTGGTTGTCTGTTTGCATTTTCCATAACCTTTATCCTTATATTCTCTCAAGGACTTGTAAAATATACCCTCACAAAATGTTTTATTCCAAACCAGACTGTGTCTATAGAAAAATCATATCCATCCATACATCCCTCTGTCTCTCTCGCTCACTCTCACTCTCTTTTAATTTCTGTGGGAATTTTACATTTGTTGGTGAGAAGATATTCATACTACTGTAGAAAAATATATAACTCCTATAGATACCAATATGGGAGAAATATGTGGCAATCCAGTCCCAAAACAATGCTGAAATAGCCATTGAAAACCCTATATGTGTCACTAGGAGTCAGACCCAACTTGATGGCATCTAATAACAACAACATTAATGCCAATTATGCTTCCTCTAACAGAAGATTGTACTATATAACCTTCTCTCAGATATCTGCCTTTCAAAGCCAATTCTCCACCTGTTAAAGGCAGCATGGAGTATTTTACAGGAAAAGTTGAAAATTTTTCAAATGAAATTAACATAGTATACTTTTCTTCACATCATTTTAATATTTAATCTATCACTGACTTGGAATTTTTTCCCTTATTCTCTTGTTTTACACATGTATATAAGATTTCTTATTATTTCTTTCATTTTTTTTCTTTTTAGTCTCTATTTGCTTATTTGATGACTGGCTTTGTGTCAAAAACTCCAGTGAAGATATTACTGATAAACTACATTGGCACATTTCTTAAATTTTAAACTTGAATCTTGTTGTTGATGTTAGATGCAGTTGAATCAGTTCCAATGCATAGGGACCCTATGTACAACAGACGAGACGCTCCCTGACACTAGCATGCTTGGCACTATGTCAGTGCTTCTGCTGTTCATAGGATTTTCAATGGCTAATTGTTTTATGGATTGCTTTCGGAGTAGGCTGCCCCATTCTTCTCCCATTTTTGTGGTGCTGGGGATCAACTTTAGGGCCTCAGAGAGCACAGAGCAGCCTTTACCAACTGAGCTAAACCTTACTACCGGCCAAACAGGAGAAAAACAGACCCAAAAGACAACCATGACATAGATAGCCATTCCCCTGTCTGGGTGGAAAAGGCCCCAGCTAACTTTTTAAATGCAGTGTATCTCAAGGGGAGAAAAAAATAATGGAGCACGATGAAAATGCCCCTCCAGAAGGCATAAATCTGGATGAGCTCACCTTTTTCTACCTTCAAGAATAAGGGGTAGAATAGAGAGCTATGCCCATTTGTGTTCTGTCTACACACAAAAATGCCTACCCACTTGCAAAAGTGCCCCAATTAGGTCACATAATCTGACTAACCCACACACGTTTGTCAGTTTATCAGAGCTGGAGAGGTTTATGTGTTGCTGTGATGCTGAAAGCCATGTCACCAGTATTTCAGAGACAAACAGGGCCACCCATGGTAAATACATTTCAGCTGAGCTTCCAGACTAAGACAGACTACAGAGAAGGACCCAGCAGCCCACTCCTGGAACAATTACCCATTGAAAACACTATGAATAGAAGAGGAGCACTGTCAAATATAGTGCCAAACAATGAGACTCTCAGGCTGGAAAGCATTCAAAAACAAACTGGGAAAGAGTAGCCTCCTCAAAGTAGAGTCAGCCTTAATGACAGGAATGGAGTAAAGCCCTTGGAACCTTTTGTTGATGTGGCATGACTCAAAATGAGAAGAAACTAGTGACTGCAACATTGGACTCAATGTAAAAAGGTCATGTGAATGGAATAGTGTTGAGTAGGCTTTCATTCTGCGGTACATAGGGTTGCTGTGAGTCAGATCCCACTTGAGGGCACCCAACAACAACACAACAATCTGGCTGGATCAGACTAGTAGTATATTTTTCTTGGTCATGGAAGGAGAGATTCTTTGAGTACTACCTCTCCATTGTAATTCTACCACCCTCAACCTCGTGGAACCCCTTGTCACCCCACTTCCCATACAAAAACTTTTGCTCTGAAAATTTTTACATTTTGGGGCATATGTGGTTCCATATACACACTTTATTATAATATAGTTAAGAAAGTTGGATAAAAGAATATGGGGCCACAGAAATTGACAAATTGAAAATGCTGCTTTTGATGGATGAAAATGCCTGTCATTATTTTGATCATACTCCTCAGGATAATAATATTCATTGCACAAAGTTTTAACTTTGGATTCTAAAAATCAAGCTGGATGTTGTGGCACATGCCTTTAATCCCAGTAACTTGGGAGCCTGAGGCAGGAGGATTTCAAGTTCAAGCCCAGAGGTAGCCTGCACAACTTAGATCTTTTCTCAAAATAAAGTAATAATAATGACAAAAACGTGTCCTAGGTATAAGTCAATCATTGATCACTTGACTAGAGTGTGTGAACCCCTGGATTTAACCCCACCCCCCCGGAATGTAAAAACAAAAGTATAATGAAAATATTATTATTCCAATTCCAGTATCTCAAATATTTTCTATTCTAGTATCCAGTCTCCTAAATGATCTGCCTTTGCTACCAACAGCTTTATTTCTATACATGTTTAATTTTCACAGTCAGGGAGTCATGATTTAAAGGCATATAAGAGATCATTGTATGGTATAAATAATAACTTAGGTGGGTAAATTTTATATTTTTCACACTTTTTCATTCTGCTCTTACTATGATACAGAAAATACCTGAAAATTGTTACCTCAAATATGGTCAAGTATTAATATACAACTTGCCACTTAAAGTACCTGGATTTAATTTTCTTTTTTTAGTGGTACATGGGAGTTGGATCCAGGGCCTTGCAAAACACATATTTTGCAAGTGTTCTACTGGGCTACACTACCAGCCCATTTTTTATTTTTTTCTCTTGAGATAAGGTCTCCCTAAATTACATAGTCTGCCTCTGGTCTTGAACCTTCAATCATCCTGCCTCTGCCTTCTGAGTTTCTGGGATTACAAGCATGAGCCACCACACCTGCCTCCCTGGGTTTAATTTTTAATTAAACATTCTATATTTGCCCTATGATGTTGCTGGCAGATCTAATTCACAAAAGGTACAAATAATTATTTTGGGTCACTAGACTATAATAATTATTTTTCCATTCCATGTTCTCTGGTATAAAGGAAAGAGGGCTGTTTTCTTTTGAGACAGGATGAGAAATGAAGGATATTGAAGACAATGTTGCATCTTCAAGGCTATGTGTCAGTGAATACTCCAAAATGTTATGACTCATATTGTATCATCATATCTACACACCTGTTGTTGTTGTTGTTAGGTGCCATCAAGTCAATACCCAACTCATAGCGACCCTATGTACAACAGGTACTTTCTCAGTGCTTCTCTGCTTTTCATAGGCTTTTCAATAGCGGATTGATTTTGGGAAGTGGGTTGCCTGGTCCTTCTCCCAAGCCTACAGTATCTGGTGTTCCCAGGTGGTCTACCATCCAAGTACTAACCAGGCCCAACCACACTTAGCTTCTGAGATCTGACTGGATGGGACGCCACAGGGTGCTACGGCTGCAGGCATCTACACACTTAGAGACCTATTAGTCTTCCAATTGTATCTATGAGTTTCCTATGATCCTTTCTCAAATGCAGTGACCTTCTCATGTAGTTGGCCACTCTGCTAAAGTCCAGTGTTGCTATTACTGTGCTAAGCATACCAGCTATACAACATCAGGCCATATCTTTTGATGCCTCTCTGTAGATTCAGTGAAATTGCAACATATAGAGCAACTATCAACCTCTGTTGTCAATAGATGGTCTGATTATGCAAAGTCAGGACAATTTTCAAGGTCCACTCAGTATTTATAGCCATAGAATACATGGACTGATAGCCTCTCCTTCATAGTATTTGATACAATTTGTGTTCCATATTATAGACTTAAAGACTCGTCTACCTTCAATATACAACATGGTGGTGCTGACCCATACCTCTACAAATGTCCTAATTACCATCACACTTTTGAGAAAATGTCTCAAGACCTCAACTACCATGAGCCCTACCATGAGCTTTGCTTAGTTTCACAGGGTCTGCATTCTTCCTAGTTGAATAACAGTTGCCTTAAGGAAAGACCTCATCCTCAAAAGATTGTGGCCTTTTGTTCTGTCCCAATGAGGACAATCATCTCTGAACACAAGATCCATGGAAAAAGTTATTTCCCAGTGTTGGGGTTATTTAGTTTTAGACCAAGACTAAGAAATAGAGATGCCTGCAGCTATACCACTGTGACATCTAATCCCTTCAGATCTCAGAAGATAAGCAGGGTCAGACCTGGTTAGTACTTGGATAGGAAACCACCTGGGAAGACCAGGTGCTATAGGCTTGGGAAAAGGACCTGGCAACCCACTCCCAAAAAGCAATCAGCCATTGAAAACCCCATGAATAGCAGAGAAGCCTAACAGTAGTGTTTTGCCTGTTGTACATAGGATCACTATGAGTTGGACACTGACTCGACGGCATCTAACAACAACAACAAGGAATAGAGAATCCCCCAAAATATTCATACTACATGAAAACAAATGTTCTTTCTTTTCTGGTTTCTTTCCAATGTAAGTTTAAAATTGTACCTGTATCACTTTCTTGAAGTCCTCTTCTTCTGAGATCTTCATTCCAGAAAACAGCTGCTCAAGAAAGAATACATGCAATCTCCAAGAATAAATTACAGTATACAAGCAGACTTCATTGAAAATATATTCATAAAACAGAAACACATCTCTCAAAGAAGCAACAAAATCTGTAGAGATATAGCTTTGCCAAAAACTTATGCATATCGGTTATAATTACCAAAGAGACTACATAGCCTCTCAGTTTGTAACATCTGCAGTCATGTTTACATAGTGGGGAACAGAGCCAGTGAAGAAAGAAAGATATGCCAAAATGAAGAAAAAGAGATGCATAGTAGAAAAATGTCTCTTAGAAACATAATAGAAGATAGAAGTCAAAGCATAGGTAGCTGGATTAGCCTTGTACAGGAGGACAAGCTTGGGAGTAGAGATCTGGAAAGATTCTAAACTAAATCTGAAATCTCTAATAAAATGTGCTGAGTAGATAACATAAAACATTGGATATATTTTGTTTCTTCAACTACTAGAAAGTTTGTAAATAAACCTCTCTACCTCTCTAAATTTGAATTAGCCATATTTGCTTACATTAGATATATTTTATTTCTTCAATTAACTATAGGCAGTTTGTAAATAAATATCTCTACCTCCCTATGTTTGAATTAACCATATTTGCTTATTTCTCACTTTAAGAAATAGAAAATGTGTGATCATAGAGAAAGGAAAGATGACAAAACCTCAATAAATTATGTGATATCTTGTTCATAATCAAGAGGGAAGAAGTACATAAGGGAAGCTTTATATATTTGCTCATTAACTATGGAAGAGAGACATTAATTTCCACAGATAGAAGGTCAGATTTCTTCCTTGACAGTTTGAATGTCCTATATTGAAGGTAGGCTAATCACGGGATCTATGATACAAAACTGGATGGTATCAGAGGTTATGAAAGATAATCTATTTGTCCACTGAAGAATATCATCATGTTTGTCTTGTTTGCTTTTAGAGA
>VMDO01013665.1:0-57373 GCA_007922755.1 Pedetes capensis | reverse complement strand
ATATAGGAAGAAATATATAGGAAGAAATATATATATATAGGAAGAAAGGAAGAAATATATATATACACACATATATATGTGTATATATATACATATATATGTATATATATGTATATATATACATATATGTGTGCATATATATATATATATATATATATATATAATATTTCTTCCTTTTCTTTTCTTTCTTGGTATTGACAGTGGGTGAACCCTGGATCTCAAATCTGCTTTGCAAAAGCTCTGCCACTGAGTTGCATGCAAAGCCCCTTTTGTATTTTTTAAACAGAGAAAGGGTCTGCTAAATTATATAGGCTGTCTCTGGCCTTGAACCTGCAATCCTCCTGCCTCCACCTCCTTAGTTGCTAAGATTACAGGCATGCACCACTGAGCCTGAATTTCTTGGTTATATTTCAATTATATTTTTAATAGCAAATACATGTAATTCATGTTAAGTTGCTGGAACATTCACTATAAAAATATCATGTTTTTAACATAGTATTATTAATATGTCCCTGTATATCATTGATGGGGCTGGGATTTAGCTCAGTGGGTAGAGCGCTGCGCTGCAGTCTCTGAGGACCCGAGTTCAATTCCCAGCACCGCAAAAATGGGAGAAGGGCCTGGCAATCCACTCCCAAGGCAATCCCAAAGCACTCAGCCATTGAAAACCCTATGAGGGTCGCTATGAGTCGGATACCGACTCGATGGCACCTAACAACAACAACAACAACAATATAATTGATATTTGTTATGAATCCAAGAATAATGCTAATATTCTAATTTAACAATAGGTTTACCAGAGCACCAGATGGAGCTTCTACTCCTACTCGGAATTATTAAAAAATAAAATGTTTTAAAACTGTTTACTTTTAATTTAGCTTTCTAAATTGTACTTTCCTTTATTTTGTTGTTTACGTATTTAGTCTGCAATAGTAACCAATTGTTTAGGAACTTAACACTGCTTTGCCTAAAAATATAAAGTTAGTGACATCTTGAATTCTCAAATAACATATTATGTTATGTCAAATTTAACATTAACTATCATTTTGGGATACACTACACCTATCCAGTAACTTGAAATTCAATTTACTTAATCCTTACATGTACTTTCATTATTTACCTGAAGTTTTCAAGTATGACTCACCAATTACAAGATAATTTTCATATTATACTGTTTCTAAAACATTTTAAAGGATTTCACTCATTGCATTAATAACAATTTTTTGTTAAAATACTTACCTTATCAAATTCTTCAAAAATATAAGAGAATATTTCTTCATATACCTAAGTCTTCTGACATGTGCAAAGTGTTAAAGTCATGGGTTATTTATAAATGAAATAGGAGAATCACATTGCTTATCACACAAAAATAAAAACATCTTTTTACTCCCTCATTGAACTTTTCCCTATAAAATTTGCAAGCTTCCAATAATTACGTTCAAAAATGATAGTTAGGTTTCTTTCATTTTCTATATCTAGTTGTTTTTAAACAATCCTAGCACTAGGCAGCTTATACATGTGATAATGAATTACTATTAGAGTTGTCAATCTGTTTTGAAGGAATCCAGACTTGTGTCTAAAATTTAAAGTGTTGGGGTCTCCTGTACATCTTCCCTGAAATTATCTATTTATTTCTTTCCTCTGTGACTAAAGGATTGTCTTTGCTGTTGAAGGCTAAGAACACATACTTAACAAAGCCTGCATACTTAAAACACATTGTGTTTTGTAAGAACACAGATATTTTAAAATGCTACTCTATCACTAATAACATTTAAAACAATATATAACTTCCTTTAAAGGTATAAAAATTTTAGTGTGATTTTCTAAATGATCATATGCATCTCAGCTCAAAAATTCATCACTTCTATTCATATGGTATAATTCTTTTCTGTTTCAATTATAATTACTTTTTAATTTCTTAAAAGACAAATAGCACCTAGAAAACCTAATAAGACTGTGTCTTTAAATTCTAATGGCAAAGATCAATACAGCTCATTTCACAACTTAAATGAGCTAGCTTTATTTAAGAGTACAATGAAGCTCAATAATTATTGTTAAGTTACAAGAGGAGTTCTATTAGGTAATACATTAAATTTGTAGGCAAGGAGTCTGATGTGTCCACATAATTAGTAGAGTTCAGTGGATCTCCCATATGTTTTTCAATAGGTTAGGAACTGGAATAATGAAGCATCTCAGACATAAGGCCCTTGTGAGGGACTGGAGGAATAATGAGGGAATATATGGAATATCTCCTAGTGTTTGCTAAGAAATGTTAATTCACTGAAAAAGTGATTTAGGGATTAGCTCAGAGGAGTAAATTAATACTATTTATCATACTTTGGTGTCATTATGTACCTTTTTAAAAGGGCACTGGAAACAAATTGGACATTGTATCCACTGTGTATTCTTCATGAATAGGATTATCTCAAGAACCTCCCGGTATCTGTAGGAAGGTTGCTCAGAATGACTGGAGGGTGAAAACTGGGATAAGAAGAAAGGTTAAGCAAAGAGAATCACTTTTCCTACAATAGAACATGAAATGAATGGCTAATTAAACCAGCCTAATATTTAAAGGCATGGTTCATGGAAGAGACACATGGGCCTAATGAAAACATGCAATAATTAACTGAAGGTAATTGTATGCTGTTTCTGAATAAGGTCGAGATGTTTGAACATGGGTGACTTATTTCTGCCATAGCATAGTCCCTTGTGGTTTGGTGCTGTTGAGTCGAGTCCAACTCATGGTGACCATATGTAAAATAGAATGTAACAGTTCCTGACACTGTGCCATGCCTGGCACTATGCCAGTGCTTTTCTGCTATTTATAGGGGTTTCAATGGCAGATTGCTTTGAGATTGTTTCAGGAGTGGACTGCTAGGTCCTTCTCCTATTTTTGTGGTGCAGCATAGTCCCTAGAAATGTGCAAAAAAATCCTAGGGATGGGCATTTTTACAATGTCTATTTTCCTGGCTAACTTCTATTAGATGAACATTCTAAACTTTCATTTCTTCCAATGGTATCAGCACAAACAACCAAAGGAGTAGCATTCCTGTCACATTCCTCCCAGAGCACTGAGCTCTTGTGGGAGGAAAAGCTTGACCACTTTGCTATTGCTAAAGCTTAAAATAATGAGAAAAAGAGAAAAACCTAGGAGCATTAAAAATAAATTCATTATAACACAACCCAGTAACATTTAAGTGGCAGATAAAACAATTCCATGAAAACAAGGGCTACTAGAGTGCCTCATGCCAAGTCCATCTTTTGTTTATTTAACAAATAGATAAAATTGTGTCAGATACTGTTCTAAGCATATTAGAAATCAAACTATTCACTTAATCCTTTTAGCAATCCTATTAAGCATGTACTGTAATTGCCCATTATTTACACATGAGGATAGTGAGGTGCAAAGAAGTGACTTTTTCACATCACATGGCACAGATTTGAACTGTCTGTTGCAGAGGCCATGCTCTTAATAGCTACCCATTCTGCCCCTTAATTCATAGTAGTTAGATAAGTAAATTATTAGAAGTACTATTCATAATTAGTCTGCAGCCATACCACCCTGGCATCCAATCCCATCTGATCATGGATGCTAAGCAGGATAGGGTCTAGTTAGTCTTTGGATGGGAGACAGCCTGGAAATACCAGGTTCTGTAAACTTGGGAGAAGGAATTCCTTAAAAAAAAGTCAGCACTTGAATACCTTATGAATAGTAGAGAATCACTGACAATAGTACTGGACATGGTATAGTGTGGGGTAGTGTTTCTTTCTGTTGTACATAGGGTCCCTATGAATTGGACCCAACTGGAAGGCACCTAACAACAACAAGTAACAATTATGATAAATATATTTTTGTTGTAAATATCAGAATCAAAGAGCATCACTTATGTCAAACCCTAATAATGAGAATAATAAAGTCAGGAGGTCCTAAAGGAGAGGTCCTCATGAACATATATATGCTTGATAACAAGAACTATAACAAAATATTTCCGAAGCTGGGCATGGTGGCACATGTCTGTAATCCCAGCGGCAAGTTCGAGACCAGAGGTAGTCTACGTAACTTAGTGAGACCCTGTCTCAAAAAGTAAAAAAAAAAAAAAAATGGGGTGGGGTGCAGTTCAGTGGTCCAGCACTTGCAAAGCATGTAAGTGTAAGGCCCTGGATTCAACCCCAGTACATATATATATATATATATATATATATATATATATATATATATATATAATGTGTTTCTCGTTATATTATGTTCAAACTTTTTCATATAGTATTATTTTGGTGATGGTGTGTTAGTAGGTGGAATTGGAAATTAGTTGAATTTATTTGTTTGAAATGCTCTTTTCCTAGAAAAAAAGATCTTCAAAATCTTTTAGGTTTTTTTTTTTAACTAAGATTTTCTAAATTAGGCACCATTTTGAGCCCTTTCCATCAAACTTAAAGATTTATTCAGAAAGAAACACTGACCAGTATGTTTGTTCCCAAAGGAATACATAGGATTGTTTTCTAAGGAGAAACTCTGTTAATCAGAAATTATCTAATACATGCTTCCTTCCTTCCAACTTCATGGGATGTTTCTCATAATCATTTGCCATGTCATACTTTTTGTTTTTTAAGAGACTTAGAGACTGTGATGGGCCCAAAAAGTGGACAATATTTTAGCAATTTAGAGATCTGATATCTCTGTGGAGGCCTATCCAGGTCTAATGTCAAAACATGTATAGTTGAATTCCATTACAAAATGTAGACTACTTGGTGCCTGACCTTGGGATATCAGTGAGAGTCACTGCACAACCACAGCTTAGTCTTTCTAGGGAATAAAATCATTAGACAAATAATTCTAATCCATGGAATCTGATGGTTTAGAACACATGGTAGTCAGTTACTTAGTCTAGATTAGGGATTAGAAAAACCTGCCTTGAAAGAGAAAATTTTAAACTAAAAGGAAGATTATGCATTAGTCCAATGAAGTGAAGGTGGTGGTGTTTATAAGTGCCATTGAGTTGATATCCAACTCATAGTGACGCTGCATACAACAGGCAAAACGCTAGTGTTAGTGCTTCTCTGCTGTTCATAGGGTTTTCAATGACGGATTGAATATTGGGAGTTGGTTGCCAGGTCTGTCTCCGAAGCCGACAGGACCTGGTGTCCTAGGTGGTCTCCCATCCAAGTACTAACCAGGCTTGACCCTGCTTAGCTTCCCAGATGTGACAGGATTGGATGTCACAGGGCTGCAGCTGCAGGCGAAGTGAAGATATTAAGGAGTAAACTGGAAACCAAAGAGTGTTCCAGCCACAAGTGGCCAAATCAAATTAAAAACCCAAGTCTGTTTCCCTGTGAAGTGTGATAAGGTGATTAATTCAAAAAGATATGACCAAATCCTAAATGGTACCTGGAAATGGGACATTATTTAGAAATAGAATCTTTGCAGATGTGATTAAACTTAAGGCATCTTCTATTTATATTGGGCCTTAAATTTAATAACTAGTCCTTGTAAAGGAAAGTTGGAAATTTGAGATTCACAAACAGAAGAGACAGAGAGCAGAAACAATCCTGTGAAAACTGAGACAGTAACTGAAGTTATGCAGACTTAGCAAAGAATGCTCTGTATTACCTGCAGCCACCAGAAGCTGGAAAAGAGACATGAAACAGACTTCAGAAGGATCCAATTTTTTCAACAGATTGACTTCAGACTTCTGGGTTCCAGAACTGTGTAACAATAATTTTTAGTTGTTCAAGAAAAAAAGTTTGTAGGAATTTGTTATAGTAGCCCTTGAATAATAACATCCTCTGTTTTAGGATGAAAATCCAAAATAGCTTAAGAGAACACATTCAATAAAAAGATTAAAAAATCTCTTTTTATCAAAGACTACATTATGCAGTTATTATTGATACCATTTTTCTATTACAGAGTACAAAAACTTCTGTGCCCAAGAAATATGTCAGACTGAAAGCAACAAAATGAGTAAATGACAACTCATATATGTAAAGTATTTAATAGGTTATGAAGCATTTTATCATCTTTTTAATGTGAACAAAAGAATTACAAATTAAAGATGAGGGAGGGGACATGTTAAAGGTTCTGTACTGGCAGAACTTAGATACACATTACTCAAAAATGGATGACTCCATGTTCTTTCTTTCTTTGTACTATATCCAATTTAGACGTTTGTAGTAAAGACATTTCCTCAATATATACAAACTCAAAAGGGTCAAAAAAACACTCATGTAGTGAGTGTACCTATCAATTGCTGTATGCCACAAGATAAATCTTACATAGCAAGAAGCAATCCATCCTAAATGTTGAAATAAAAATTAAACATCTATGAGGTATGCTGGCACTCTAGACTGCAAATATATTTTCATTTTTTTTCTCTGTGATGTTAGACAAGCCATTTCATGTTAAAATTCCTTGGTCTTCTCATTTGTAAAAACAGAGGAAACAATAATATCAATCTCGGCTTTTGAGGTGAGGATGAATTAAAAATACATATGCAAAGTTCATAAAGGAGTACATGGTAAGTGTTCAATGGATGCTAGGTGGTCTTTTCTGGTAAAAGAAATCTAAACCTTGTTTTATTATGTTGCTCATGAACTGTTAAAAAATCTTTTGTTTGTTTTTCAATGCATGGTATTGAACTAGATTTAAGAAATGTTTCTTAAAAAATGAGATAATTTATAGTCCAAATATGTTTGTGAAGCACTATCCTACCCTGGGAGTATTGAAATGTATAATTATGTTAAATGCCTGCAGCCATAGCCCTGTGGCATTCGGTCCCGTCAGATCTCCGAAGCTAAGCAGGGTTAGGCCTGGTTAGTACCTGGATGGGAGACCACCTGGGAACACCAGAAGCTGTAGGCTTGGGAGAAGGACCTGGCAACCCCCTCCCAAAAATCAATCTGCCATTGAACACCCTATGAATAACAGAGAAGCACTGACAATAGTGTTTCCCCTGTTGTACAGAGGATCGCTATGAGTCGGATACCGACTTGATGGCACCTAACAACAACAACAATAATAATTATGTTAAATACTTCATCTGATGGTCTTCTCAAATGAGATCTTTCAGTAAAAATTTGAAGGTTATTTCAGATATCAGCATAAGAAGTGTAAGACATTTCATAATATTTTCATGTTATATTTAATACAATATGCTTTTGCCTACTCAGCCCACCTAAACTTTGAAGCCCACATTCCCCAGTTTTCCTATTAAAAGGTGAATATGAAATTTGCATTTATAATAGGCATTTTGACTTCCTTGACATTGAAATCTAAGCAAACCACAATGATAAAAAAAAAATGAATCTACAATATATACAATACCAGGTACCCAAAAGGATTTATATGCATAAATTCCCATTGGTTTCCATAGTTAATATAACCTGATTTTAACTGATTTTTTTTAAAAAACTTGAAATCTGATTTTATTGCTAGGTTAAGAATTATTTTATCAAAGAAACATCACACTTACTTGGAAGACACTCATCTTTTCCAGTGTATTTTGGCACTTTTAATATAAATGACATTTCATGTACACATTTTGATCCCTGATGCAGTGACCTTGTGCCTTATAAAATATGTTAGAATTTATTATTATTTAAATGAATTCTAGCACTTGCTTTAACCTTTACATTACAATTTCTCAAGTATATTTGTAGGGGATTCATAGAAATCAATATGGGCCTAAAGAGTTTTTCTTTCTGAAAGGGTATATTTCATATGCAAGTTTTTCCCCTGATGGTGGTCAGGCTTTTCTTGGTGGGCTATTTAAGTTTTTCATCTCACTTAGTGCATCTTAACACACTTTTGTTCAATGTTGCTGATATGGCCATTTTACTAACTAGAAAATTACAATAAATTAACAAAACAGTTTGCACGTGCGTATATATTATTTATTTAACAATGATACATTATTTAAAATTTCAGGGTCATCTCAAAACTTAAAGCAAGAGCTAATGTGGAAACTGATGAACATTTGAAAAAAACAGGAGCTAATTTTAGTGTGTAGAGGCAAGGATGTTATCTGCTTTACTTTAACAAAAGAACCATTTACCTTCTGGGAATGTAGTTCTTTTGTTCTTAGCTCATTCTGAAAAGCCACATTAAATATGATTTTATTTTATTTCTAAAAGACTTAGGATTCCGGAGTTACATGTGATATAGCCATTTCTCTCTAGCACAGACACGACGTGTTAGATCATTTTTTTCCTCCATACATTTCCTATTTTAACACAGAGTAACTAATTTTACTTGCCAGGTTTTATGGCCTTTTATTGGTTATGCAGTTTTATTTATATTCTTGCTTTCTACTAATTATCACATTTTGCATAATTTATAATGTATTCTACTGATAGTGGAGTCTGAATAATGAAATACATCTATAGAAAGAAATCGAATGCCTCCTAACAAAAATGCCAAGGAGAGTATGAATAGAAATTGTAAAAGATTTAGAGATTTACACTTAAAGTGAACTCATTTCCTTTGTTCTGTAAAAGAAAAATAAAGACATTGGTAGAGTGGAGCTCAACTGAATTTTGCCCAACACTATACCTATTTTCTGTAAATTAAGTGACTTTTATATTGATGGTATTGTCTTTTATTTTTCTACCCAGTTATTTAGGAGAAAAAAAATATAACATAAAAAATGAAAATCAAGCATATACAAACACTTTAACAGTAGATTTATCTGCATAGATGATACTGTGAATTGCCCAGGTACACTTATTTATATGCCCATTATTCACATTACTGAAACAAAGATCCATTTTGAAAAGTAGAGTTAGCCTATTAATGCATTTATTTCCTATGTGCATCAGCTAGCTCAAACCACTATTATGGGAATATGTTATTCTAAACAAATGTTTTCTAAATGTTATGATTAAATATTTCCTTTTTCTATTTTTCTTTTTGTCCTCTGCAGTACTGTGGGGGTGAATCATGGGCCTTGTAATGCTCTACTACTGAGCTGCACTTGAATCCCATAATTTTTTTTTGTTCTGAGACAGTGTCAGGTTGTCTCTAACCTGGAACTTGTGACCCTTCTGTCTCCATCTCCAGAGTCACTGGGATTACAGATATCCCCCACTTCTCCCTGATGCTAAATTTTAAATCAGTCACTGTGCTACTGGAATTTAAGGGAAATGTTTAAACCATTGTTAGTACTAATTTTGATATTCTAAACCAATAATTATTATTTTGTATCCTGAATATATCATTTCATGAAATAAATGATCATCTTTCTACTTGTGTCTTGCTTTTAATTTTAGACAAGTTGAACATTGTTCAGGGGGAATTTTGATATTTTTCTATCAAATGAAAAAGAGAAGAAATGCCTTTTCTTAATATGATGAAAATCTAGACATTTTTCCTTAAGTATTGAGGATTATTTGGGCTACTTGGTTTGTAGGAATAGAAAAATACTATCAATAATTGTGTCTCTTAAATAAATTTTACATAGAAAGCATGCATCCTATCTTCCTCCTCCTTGTTGTTGTTGTTGTTGTTAGGTGCCGTCAAGTTGGTATCCGACTCATAGCGACCCTCATAGGGTTTTCAATGGCTGACTGTTTCGGGATTGCCTTGGGAGTGGATTGCCAGGCCCTTTTCCCATTTTTGCGGTGCTGGGAATTGAACTCGGGACCTCAGAGACTGCAGCGCAGCGCTCTACCCACTGAGCCAAATCCCAGCCCCTTCCTCCTCCTACTGCCTCAAAATAAAAAATAAATCTTTGTAATCTAGACTCAATTGCATCTAAATTTATGAATAGCTGGACAAGTTCATATTCACCCAACCATTCATATGTTTAGTCATTCAAATACATATCAAATTCACTTCTTATTTCCTTTTAGGTGCTCAGAAAATAATAACATTGAGTGAATGTCTTGGATGCAGCCACAGAAGGAAAGTGTTCACTCTGAACTTCCCCTGTCCTCCTATTTCTCACCCCTCATTTTCCCTTAATATAGTCATACATATTACTTCTTTCCCAAGGCAGGTTATAGAAATAAGACCCATGTTTCCAAAAGGCAACTGTAAAACCTAAAAATATTACCCTAACTTTTCACTTCCTTTCTGTGTAATAGCTGGCCATAAAGAAATTCTCTGACTTACTTTGTCAATTGAAGGTCTTAACATCCCCATTTCAAAAAGGGACCTGCTCCATATCTGGGAGGAAGGAAGACTTCTATTGTGGGGCCAAGAAAAGAGACAGGTGTTGCTCAGTTTTCATAATGAACCTACTTTCATTAGTTCATAACCTTTTCATCCAAACATTTTTCTACATATTTAGGTTCTTCTTCATTGGACCTAAGCACAAAAATTGATAGTTCTCCCAGATTCCTGTTTCCTCAGAGTGAAAGCTCCTATGTCATGTAAAATTATGACAATATAAATTTGTTAGGCTTTTCTCTTGTTAACTTGTCTTCTGGCATAGGGCTACCAATAGTGACTTTTTATAATGGCAGGAAGAGCATTAGTGTTTTTCTATCCCATAGTGCTTTATAAGGACAATGACAAAAAGTGTTGATTTTGCCCATATTATAAGCAAAACTAAGATCTTGTGCATATTTTTATTACTTATTTTAGATAATACACTAATTGTTTCCAGGTATTTATAAAATTATAAAATGTACTACTTGTTAACTAGAAATATAAAATCTGTTTGGGAATTCATGTAAATAGTAACAGATCATTTGTAAAGAGCTTTACAAATGCTAAGAGAGTATAACATAAATACAAAATGCATGGGAAAGTAAATTCTATAAAACAGAGCTATCAAGGATGATGATAACCAGAAAGGAAATGGAATTTAGTTTTATCTTAAAACCTAGGAATAAATGTGAAAAATAATATGAAAAGTACATTTGAGCAACTGTGCTTGACAAATAGCACAAATAGCACAGATTGCTAACTGTATTTTCAAATCCATTTTCTTCTTCCTTCATGATTGTTTTAGCTGTGCTATCCATGGCTCAACTGGAGATTTCCTGGCCTGTCATGCAGCTGGGTGGGCAAGATGACTATGTCCTTGCTAAAGAAATGAGGTCAGAAGTCATACATGCAACTTCCATATTCTTGCTTCAAATCTTCCATCTCTTTTCCTTGACTTCCACATGCTTGGATGATATGGAGCCAAGCTCAGTCAGGATTTTCCAGAGGATGATGCAGCAGAAGGGAGCCACAGTGAGAGGTGCTGTGGAAATAGCTGCCTCCCTTCCCTGCCCTGCCTACTGAGCTAAGCTGCTTCATGTAGAATATGTAATCATCTCCCTGCTTAGTTAATGTATTTTTCTTTGTTTTTGTTTATGTTACAGTAGTTTAGTTTGTGAAAGTATAACTTGTAGCATGAATGCTGAAGAATCCATCTAGAGAGACTGAAACAAAGGTTAGATGACTGAGCTGAACTGAAAAGTAGAACAGTAATTCACTGATGATAAACAGCAAGGGAAAAGGAAAAATAAAAGTGTGAGGATTTAATCACAGCACTCTCACTGAGTGGAGAAGATGTGAGTCTTCAAGAGAGTATAGTTGAGGAAGCAAAAGCTGACAGGCTTAGGCTTTGGTATGTTGCTCTGACTCAATGACTCTCCATTGAGATGAAAGCACAAAACAGATAATCATCGATCTTGGGATTGAAATCAAGGATAAAAATAGGATGGGAATGTGAGATATGGGATTCATTCTTTTTGAACAGACAGTAGATATGTGGAGAAGAAATGCTTCCCAGAAAGACAGCTGGAAAGAAAATGTGGGTCTGGCTGAGGACTGAGCCTTCTAGTACAAGGACCAAAATGTTTTCAGATATAATCAACAATTAAAGATATACATTTCATATCTCAGTTGTTGGCTAACTCACTACAAAGAAGGATAAAGTCCTTTAATGGTAAACCCAGCAACAACCTTTATCAAATTAACTCAAAGTTTGCTTTGTCTTAGAAATCATGGGGATCAAGAGATTTACTGGTCTTGTTGAGCTTCAAAGTATTCGTGTGTAGAGTAGGGTCATCCACACTTAAAGTGGTGATGAAGTTGTGGAGTGCTCACTTTTTTCTGATAAAGTTTTAGTCAGTTTTCAAGATAATGTTCAGATATTAGCACCTCCATGAAGCCTGAACCCTGAGAGAAAATTCACAGCTTTTAATTCTTGAATACTTACAAATCAAGTTTTTTGGAAAGAAGATGTTATTTATTCTTATAGACTTATTGTCATTCTGCCAATTATGTACTTGCTATAATAACAACATAATAATAAAATCTATTTATTGAATAGATGGTACAAATAAGGATTTCAGGTATATATGGTGATATAATACATTTATAATTATCATAATTACTGGCTGTGTTAGAAAAGTACTTTCATAATTTAAAGGTGATAATGGCTTGTGACATCTATTCAGAATTTGAAAAGCAGTAATATTTTGCATATAATATTTTACTCCAGTGCTCTGCTATGCAAGATGCTATCCAATTGATGGATATGAGTTAAGGATATCATGATAATTGCATGTTGGATAATAGAGCGTTTGAATGAGTGAGTGTTTGGACAAAGTGACTCAATACATTAGCTCTTCTGCTAAGATAGTTGGTATTAACATCTATGCTTTAATTCAAAAGATTTTAATTATTTTACAATCATGTATAATAATATCTAGTTTCTCTCAGATCAGTCTGTTAGAAATATTTATTATAATTTTAAAATTATAAACATAATCATATAAATTGGGAGTTTTGGAATAAGTAATTGCACAATTGAAAGATTAAATCTAAAAAGACATATTTTTTGCATTAATAAATAAAATATTTTCAATTTAGGTTTTAAAACTCACTTCACATAATACAAATTTATATTTACTATTTGTCTTCTTCCTCCACACAACTGTCAGTTTGCTACACTGTGGGGGCTTCTGTGTTAGGATGAGGCTGAAAGCTATGCCACCAGTATCTCAGATACCAGCAGGGTCACCCATGGTGGACAGGTTTCAGCTGAGCTTCCAGACTAAGACAGACTAGGGAGTAGGCACTGGGAAACTGCTCCCAAAACAACTAGCCATTGAAAACCCTATGGATAGCAAAGAAACACTGTCATATATAGTGCCAGAAAATGAGCCCCCCAGGTTGGAAGGCACTCAAAAGACTACTGGGGAAGAGTTGTCTCCTCAAAGTAGACTCTACCTTGATGGCAAAAATGGAGTAAAGCCCCAGGGACCTCCATCTGCTGATGTGGCATGACTCAAAATGAGGAGAAACAACTGTAAACATCCATTAATAATTGGAAAATAGAATGTATGTAGTATGAATCCAGAAAAATTTGAAATCATTAAAAGAGAAATGGAGCACATAAACATTGATATCCTGGGCATCAGTGAGCTAAAATGGACCAGCATGGGCCACTTTGAGTCAGATAATCATATGGTCTACTATGCTGGGAATGATAAATTAAAGAAAAATGGGGTTGCACTCATCATCAAAAAAGACATCTCAAGATCTGTCCTGAAACACAATGTTGTCAGTGATAGAATAATATCCACATGTCTACAAGGAAGGCCATATACTATGACTATTATTCACATTTATGCACCCACCACTAAGGCCACAAATGAAGAAAGGGAAGATTTCTACCAGCTTCTGCAATCTGAAATAGATCAAACATGCAATCAACACGTACTGATAATCACTGGTGACTGGAATGCAAAGGTTGGAAACAAAGAAGAAAGCTCAGTAGTTGGAAAATATGATCTTGGTGACAGAAATGAAGCTGGAGATCGCATGATAGAATTTTGTCAGACCAATGACCTTTTCATTGCAAATACATTTATTCACCAACGGTGAATTTACACATAAACGGTGATTTTACACATGGACTTCACCAGATGGAACATACAGGAATCAAATTGACTACATATGTGGAAAGAGATGAGGGAAAAGCTCTATAGTAAATGTCAAAACAAGACCAGGTACTGATTGTCGATCAGACCATCAACTTCTCATGTGCAAGTTCAAATTGAAGCTGTAGAAAATTAGAACAAGTTTTTGAGAGCCAAGGTATGACCTTGAGCATATCCCACCTGAATTCAGAGACCACCTCAAGAATAGGTTTAATGCATTAGATACAAGTGATAGGAGACCAGAGGAGTTGTGGCATGACATAAAAGGTATCATTCAAGAAGAAAGAAAAAGGTTATTAAAAAGACAAGAGAAAAAGAAAAGAACAAATTAAATGTCAAATGAAGTGCTAGACCTTGCCCTTGAATATCCAGCAGCTAAAGTAAAATGAAGACATAGGAAGTTAAGGATGTAAACAGAAGATTTTAAAAGGCAGCTTGAAAAGACAAAAACAAATATTACAATGACAGGTGCAAAGAGCTGGAGGCAGAAAACCAAAAGGGAAGAACATGCTCTGTGTTTCTCAGGCTTAAGGAAGTGAAGTAAAAATTCAAGCCTCGAGTGGCAATAGTGAAAGATTCTACAGGGAAAATATTAAGTGATGCAGGAAACATCAAAAGAAGGTGGAAGGAATATACAGAGTCATTATACAAGAAAGAATTGGTAGATGACCAACCCTTTCATGAGGTTGCATATGAAGAGGAACCAATGTTATTGAAGTATAAAGTGGAAACTGCCTTGAAAGAACTATCAAACCACAAGGCTCCAGGAATTGAAGGGATATCAATAGAGATGTTTCAACAAACAGCTGCAGCACTGGTGGTGTTAACATGTTTATTCCAACAGATTTGGAAAACAGCTACCTGGCCAACTGACTGGAAGAGATCCATATTTGTGCCTATTCCCAAAAAAGGGTATCCAATTGAATGTGGAAACCATTGGACAATATCATTAATATCACACACAAGCAAAATTCTACTAAAGATCATTCAAAAGTGATTGCACCAGTATATAGACTGGGAATTACCGGAAAATCAAGCAGGATTCAGAATAGGGTGGGAACCAGGGACATCATTGCTGATGTCAGGTGGATATTAGCTGAAAGCAGAGAATATCACAAAGACATCTATCAGTGTTTTAGTGACTATGCAAAGGCATTTGACTGTGTGGATCATAAGAAATTATGGATAACACTTCAGAAAATTGGAATATCAGAACACCTAATTGTGCTCATGAGGAATCTGTACATAAACCAGGAGGCAGTTGTTCAAATAGAACAAGGAAGCACAGCCTGGCTTAAAGTTGAGAAAGGTGTGCATCAGGGCTGTACGCTTTCACCAAACCTCTTCAATTTATATGCTGAGCCAATATGAGAAGCTGGACTTTATGAAGAAGAATGCGGCATCAAGATTGGAGGAAGACTCATTAACAACCTGTGTTATGCAGATGACACAACTCTGCTTGCTAAAAGTGAAGAGGATTTAAAACATTTACTGATGAAGTTCAAAGATCATAGCCTTCAATATGGGTTAAGACTAAACATCAACAAAACAAAAATCCTTACAAATGGGTCAGTATGCAACTTTACCATAAATGGAGAAAAGATTGGGGTTGTCCAAGATTTTGCTTTGCTTGGCTCTATAATCAACACCTGCGGAAGCAGCAGTCAAGAAATCAAAAGATGCATTGCTCTAGGAAAAGCTGTGGCAAAAATCTCGTTAGAGTATTGAAAAGTAAAGATGTCACATTGAAGATGAAGGTGCGCCTGACTCATGTCATGGTATTTTCGGTGGCATCATATGGTTGTGAAAGCTGGACATTGAACAAGGGAGACAGGAAAAGAATTGATGCTTTTGAATTATGGTGCTGGAGATGTCTATTGAGTATACCTTGGACAGCCAAAAGAACCAACAGATCTGTCCTAGAAGAAGTGAAACCAGAGTGCTCCTTGGATGCAAGAATGGCCAGACTGTGTCTTACATATTTTGGGTATGTAGTCAGGAGAGATCAACCCCTAGAGAAAGACATCATGTTTGGGAGAGTGGCAGGTCAACGCAAAAGAGGAAAACCCTCCACCAGATAGGTTGACACAGTGTCTGCAACAATATGTGTAAACATAAATAAGTCATGTGCCTGGCACTGAACCGGGAAATGTTTTGATCTGCTGTAGGTAGGGTTGCTATGAGTCGGACTCAACTTGACGGCACCTAACAGCAAAAACATTTATCTTCTTACAGACAGTTTTATCTTTATATACTTGATGTATTTGTTTAATGGACACAAATAATTAATGCTGTATGATGCTGTTCTTTGCACTATAAGATAAACTCATTTAATCTTCATACAACTCCATGTCCATTTATACATGCAGGAAATAAATTGCAGAAAATTCTTATATTCTACTCAGGGTCAAGCTGCCACTCATAACTATAATCTGCAGATAAATGTATAGAAGTGTATATATGTATATGTTTAGAAATTTACAAAGGTTTTTGTCATTCCTTGTCTGTCAGGAGGTAGAAGGGTCGATGAGCAAACACAATTTTAGGCTCAGCAGTAGAAGATGTAACTTGCCCCAAACTTTGAAGATATTCTTCTAATTGTTCTATTTGTCTTTATTCTATCTTTAATAAAATGTCACTTCCAACTCAGTCTTTGAAGATAGGAGTTTGGATATCATTTTCAAAGTCCCTTTCATATCCCACATTTAATTGGCTACCTGGATCCAATAGTTTCCTATTACCCACAGAATAAAGATCAAACTTCTAAACAAAGTTCCTTTCCTCTTTTTATCACCATCTCAGTAACCTCAAACAGGCACAGATTCTGGAATGACTCAGCTAGATTTTGAGTCAAGTTTTGATGCATACGCACACACATACATACATTGTGTGTGCATATATGTGTGTATATGTGTGTGTATGTATGTGTATATATATGTGTGTGTATATATATATATATATATATATATATATATATATATATATATATATGCAACTGTACCACTGTGGCATCCAGTCCTGCCAGATCTCAGAAGCTAAGCAGTGTCCAGTCTGTTTAGTACTTGAACAAGACACTGCCTGGGAACACCAGGTGCTACAGACTTGTGAGAAGGACTCAACAACATAATTCCAAAAAACAATTAGCCATTGAGAACACTATGAATAGCAGAGAAGCACTGACAATAGTGATTTGCCTCTTGTACATAGGATGGCTATCAGTCAGACATCAACTCTACAGCACCTGACAACAACAACATGTAACAGATATAATAAATAACATGACGCCAAGGTTTATTTGCTATTTTCTAATTTGCACTGTATGTCCATTAGATTTATCATCTCCTGTTTAAGCACCTATAAAAACAATATAAGGATGTCAACCCAGCACAGTTTTTATAAGCCTGAAGGATTTCTATTCATTCAATTACATAAAAAATACTATATGGTATAATTTTCAGATAACAATTCAGATTTTCAAAAATAATGCCACAGACAAAATTATTTTTGTTTGATTCTGTTGAATTCTCTTTCTTTCTTTCTTCTTTTTTTTTTGGTGATCATGGCTATTTTATGAAGAAGAGGATATCATAAAATAAAGCATTTAGTGAAATTCAACACAAGAGACTTGTTTTTTATATCACTGAAGGACTCTAAACTAATGTGTACATTTCTTCCTACAGAATTTGGGCCAAATTTGGCAAGAACAACAAGCCACTTTACTTCATTATGACCTCTTTAAGTGTCCTGTAAATATTCTAGAGATTTGAAAATTTTCCAATTATACTTGTGACATTAAAATGTATTTAGCTATATGCTAACATAAATATGAATATATGAAGGTTGTGCAATGTTAAGAAAATAGATGCTACTATTCTGTGTATATATCTAAGTAGTTATGCATATTTTTAAGTAGCTTTTTTTCTCTTTCCTTTACTAGGACGTTATATCCAGGGCTTGGCACAAATTAGGCAAAATTGTTCTACCACAGATTAGCATCACCAGCCCTATTTTTTACTTTTTATTTTGAACAAAGTCTCCCTAAGTTGTACAGTCTGCCTTTGGCCTTCAACCTGTGATCCTCCTGCCTCAGTCTCCTGAATAGATTCTATTATGGGCATGCATCACAGTGCCCATATAGCATTCCACCCTACAAATTTAGAGATTATCTAGGTGTTAATACAATGCAGACTTTGTATCACAGCTTTCTTCAGGTTACATATAGGCTGCCAGTTTTTTCCCCCTATTAGCAGCATGTTTTCTTCATCCATCATTTTTCCCAATCACCATGCACAGTGTGTGATGTTCCAACACAGTATTTTTAATTTTTTTGCATTACATATGAATATTTACATAATATACAATATATATTTCAAAGGAAGAATTTTCATGCTAACAAAGAACTTGGCAATTGTTCTAACAGCATATCATTTGCCTTTTGAAATGGTCTTCCTAAAAGACAAAGCCAAATAAGCACTTTTGCTTTACAATAAAAAGAAGTTGATTATTCCTTAAAAATTACAGGCTCTATTATTTGTTACCTTTTTAATTCCTACTCCTTGTACCAGCCGTGGCTTAAAAGTTTTCTTGATATTTGTGTGATATTATTAACTACTTCTGATCCTCTAATGAAAAAATATAAAGTTTTTTATGGTATATCCGGCTTTTCATATTTTGGATTCTTCAAGACACCTCTTGCCTAGCCTTGCCTTATATTTTGAACTTGTTAAACTTAGTTCATTATCATCACCCCCGCTGAATGAAAATATTTGTGTATGCTGTTCCCTAGAGTCCACTCCTGTCCCCTCCCCTCCATGAGGTGTATTACCACCTCCCATCATTTTATAATAAACTCCATTAATCTTCTGGCCTTAACTCTTCTCTGAACTAGTTTTCAGTTGATTTGGCCACTCTCTAGTCAATAGCACATACATTTTAAAAGGAAGAGCACATATGAAGAAGTAAGGGAAGAAATGGAAAAAACTGGAGGAAGGGTGGTTAAAGAGTCCATAGTTTAAAATTCATGTGGGACTGGCCGCAGTGGTCCAAGCCTGCAATTCCAGCAACTTGGCAGGCAGAGGCAGGAGGATGGCAAGTTCTAGACTAGAGGGAGTCTGTGTAATTTAGCAAGACACTGTGTCAAAAAAGTAGAAAAATAAATGGGCTGGGGGTACTGCTCACTGGTATAGCACTTGCAAAGCATGCAGGTGCGGCCCTGGGTTCAACCCCTAGTACCTGCCCCCTCCAAAAAAAAAGTGACTTGGGATTTTTTAAGGCTAACAATGTAGACTTGGTGCTCAGCCAGCGCACTGCAGTATCTCAAGGTAGTTGCAGTCAAGGACTCAGGCCCCTTTGGCTGGTTTGTTTATGTATATTTGCATTCCTGGCTCAGGCACCTTCATTCAGACAAGTCTTTATCTGTGGTACATTTGGGAGGATGAGTACAGTGGGAAGCCTCAAGGACATTTTTCACTCTTACTTAGCATGCAGTAATTTTCAACTCCTAACCCTCCTCCATCTGTTGACACTTTTCTTTCTCTCTGGTACCTGAGAACCTTTTGTTTGGGGATCTACAATAGTGAGACCTCCAAATCTGTGTTAGTCCATCAGGACCTCAACTGATCCCTTTCTATAAGGGAACATGGAAGAGGAGAGAAGAGGAGCCATGCTTTTTTCAAACTTTAGCTTCTTGCTTATATGACCACAGCAATTAAAAACCTGATAGTGAACCTTCACTTTGGGATTGCTGCTTTAATTTACTACTCCAGCACCTGCAAGCTACCCCCTCACCCCCCACCCTTTGAGCTCAGCTGAGCTGCTGACAGCCCAGTCCTAAGATACTAGTGAGCTGCAGGGAACTTCAGAGCAACTTGCAGGCACTTGCCAAAGGGAGAGCAGAAATAGAACTCCCTATGAAATACTATCCCAGTTTTATCAGTTATGAATCACTATTGCCAGTAAGAGATACGTTAAATTCATGAAATACTAGAGTTCTCAGCATCTCTATAAAAACTTTGAAGAACATAGATAAAGGATGGCAAAAACTTGATTCAATTGCTTATTCCTTTGTCTACAGTATGAGAGGTGCCATACCTAAATTTATTTTGGGTATCTTTAGAGAATCATTTTGATTTCTGATTATGTATTTCTTACACAGCCAAAGTGTCCTACCACTGTAGGATGGGGAGTGGATACAATGGCTATATTTCCATGGAAAACAATTGAATTTGATATTGCATATTTTATAAGCTTAAAAAGAGAACTTGCCAGGCTCTGGTCAGAAAAGGGAAGGAAGAATAGTGATCTGAACTCTAAGTGGACCACTGAATCCACTATGTCCCAGTGTTATGATCCTGGTTTGCAGTTTGACAAAGGCTGTTCATGTAAATAGGTGAATGGTCTTTGTTAGAATCTGCAGCAGTGGTCTGAAAGGAAGTTCATGAATGCTAGCATAAATCCTCTGGCCATTGGTTATTGTTTGGCTACCATATTCATTTGAATTTTTTGCAAAAGATATATTAGATATTCTTTATGTCAAAGGAGTTAGGGACTGAATAACTTAATGTTGAACTAGGGTATATTTTTGCACCAGAAAATGGGCAATGGAATGTAATCAGGAGTTGTTGTTGTTGCTGGTTGTCATTGAGATAGGTCTGACTCATAGGGACCCTCATAGAGTTTTCAGTGGCTGATTGTTTCAAGATTGCCTTAGGAGTGAATGGCCATGTCCTTCTCCCAAATCAGGAGGTAGATATTTAAAATTATGGAAATAATTTATGAGTTATTTTCCCATTAGATTACCAAATATACCACAGATATGTATGAACATATGCCCCCACATGAACACACACACATACACACACACATGCACACACACACACACACACACACACACACACACACACAGTGCATTCACTATGGCAACACCGTAAAATGGATTAAATCTAGCTAAAGGAGTATTTTCTACATGTCTATCAGTTTGCCTTGCTGTGGGGCTTGTGTGTTCCTATGAGGCTGAAAGCTATACTGCCAGTATTACAAATACAAACTGGGTCACTCATGGTAGACAGGTTTCGGCTGAGCTGTGCATCATATGGTTGTGAAAGCTGCACATTGAACAATGGAGACGTGATGAATTGATGCTTTTGAATTATGGTGCAGGAGGCAGATATTGGATATACCATGGACTGCCAAAAGAACCAACAGATATGTCCTAGAAGAAGTACAGCCAGAGGGCTCCTTGGAAGCAAGGATAGCTAGACTGCATCTTATGTATTTTGGACATGTAGTCAAGAAAGACCAATCTGTGGAGAAAGATATGATGTTTGGGAGAGTGACAGGTCAATGGAAAAAAGGAAAACCCTCCATTAGATGGATTGACAAAGTATTTGCAACAATAGGCTTAAAAATAAATATGATAGTGTGCCTGTCACAGGATTGTTTTGTTCTGCTATACATAGAGTCACTATGAGTCAGACTCTACTCGAAGGCACCTAACAACAACAACAAGAACAAACAAAGGAGTATTAAAATTATACTGCTAATAAATTCATGAAATATGTTGGATATAATAAAAAGTTGGAGTTTAGCTCAGTTGGCTGAGTACTTCTTTGTGCCTTCTGAGGCCCTGGGTTCGATCCTCAGCACTGCAATAATAGGAGAAGGACATGGCAGCTCACTCCTGAAACAAATCCCCAAATAATCAGCCATTGAAAACCCTATGAATAGCAGAGAAGTACCGACATAGTACCAGACATGGCATAGTATCAGGGAGCATTTCATTCTGTAGTTTGTTGTGAGTTGGATCCAACTCAATGGTATCTAACAACAATAACATGATAAAGTCAAATTATTTCAGATTTATAAATATGCATTAGTTCACATACCTGTCATAACATATTAGCTTGCATGAATTATATTGAGATCCTTAATTTCTAAATTCTTTTATTCTTTGTATACAATTGTGAAATATATGATTTCAAAATAATTTCTTGCTGAAAAAGTCACATGACCAAAAATTTCAGTATTCTTATAAAAATTTTCATATTTAGTCCATAACATTTCCACATCTAATCATTACTTTCAGAAATTGAGAGCATAAGTCAATATCATTTTGATTAACTGAATAAAGTCTAATTTTATATTTTTAAACTGCAAAAGGTAGTTGAAATTTAAATAATTTATAAGAAGTACGTTTAAAGATTTTAGAATATAAGATGTTAGACTTTTTTAAATTAAAATCTTCAGGAAATAAGTAAAGCTTGAATGTTTAAGATGAAGCATAATGATTATAACAGATAGAAAATAGAAGATTTTATAATTTTAAACAAGGCATATTTGCTATTGTTGTTAGGTACCATCAAATTCTTCTGACTCATAACAACTCTTATAGGGTTTTCAATGGCTGATTGTTTAGAGATTGCTTCTGGAGTGGAATTCCATGTGCTTCTCCCACTTTTGTGGTGCTGGGGATTGAACCAAGGGCCTCATAAAGTGTGGAGCAGCACTCTACCAACAGAGCTGAACTCCAACCCCCTTAAAGCATATTATTCTTTGCTTAAATTGGCATTCACAATTTCTGTTATTATTGTATAAATTTTAAAAATGCATTTGCCCCAATAACATCAAACATGACTTTCGATTTAGAATTTTATAGACTCAAGAATATAATTGTTGTTATATTTTAGTATTCATAATATGTAATGTATTTTTGGAAGTATCTAAAACCTGGAAAATTGGTAGGCAAGAATTAAGTAAAAGAATTAAGTAAAATAGAACATAATTGACTCATTTAAAAACATTTTTAAACACTTATGCTGGTAGATACTGTGCTTAGGATCTATGGATACTAAAGAAAAATATATAATTACTGAAAGGACCACATTCGTCCTTTTTTGGTTAAGTAAGTACCCATTTCTACTTAAACAAAATTCAAAGGCTTCGTGAACATTTTTCTTCATTAAATTAATATATTCAAAATTTTAAAAGATTATGAATTTCTTATGTAATATAAGTATGAAGCTTATGGCAGAGTTCATAAAATTCTTAGTTTTGTTTACATGAGATTTTTGGACTTTTTTTCCCCCCAAAAGGCATGTAAAGAAGTCTTTTCATTAGAATACCCTTAGAGAATACCTGTCACATGCTATAAAATATAATCTTTGGAGTATACCAGTATATCCTTGCTCATACTTTTTGTCCTCTCTGCTCCATACTTTATTTTTAGCCAATAGGCAGCTATAGTCAAAGGTGGGTTTTAAACATAAGTAAATCAAATGTGATGGCACAAGCCTGTAATCCCAGTGACTCAAGGAAGCAAAGGCAGGAGGATCACAGGTTAGAGGCCAGAGGTAGCCAGTATAATTTAGTGAGACCCTATCTGCATTTAAAATAACAACAACAACAACAACAACAACAACAACAACAACAACAACGAGTCTAGTGATGCAGCTCAGTAGCAGAATGCTTGCAAAACAGGGGAGAAGCACAAGGTTAAGTCCCTCAGTACTGCCAATAATAATAAAAAAAAGTTAACAAGAAACAAAGAAAACTAGCCATATATTATAATTCATTGCTTAGAATAGTTTCTTCAGATAATTCTCCTTAGCCTCAACAATATTTTATAATCTTGTTGAAAATAGAAGTAAACCAAGAAAAATCTTGTAAAGACACAATTTTTAAAATGGAAGAGAATGAATAAATTTATAAAACAAAATGATGAAAATGAGTTACAGCATTTAGAGAAGAAAAATGAAAAATGTAAAAGAAATCCAACTTAATAGATTCAGGATACTGAGATATGAGTGATTCATATAAAACAAAAATAAAAAAAGAACAAAGACAATGTACAGAATATAGGACAAAGATAGACAGGTTTACCATCTACATGATTTTATTTTCATGAAGTCTACACAAACAATAGCAGAAGACAATTCATATACAGAACAGAAAAACCTTTCAGGAAGTGAGTATTCAAATCAACAAACTGAAAGGAAATAGTTGCTAGAGGGAAAATTGGTGTAAAATAATCATTCTTAGAATCTTTGTCTTGGAACCACAGATATCCTCAAGGCTGATCTATTCACTGCTAATAGGAGGCTCCCCTAATGACTCTTACCTAAAATAGCATCACCACTTACAACTGATTCAAGATTCCAATTTATTGTTCCTTATTTTACCCCAAATTCCTGTAACGCACTGATAAGCATCTGACATTGTAAGCCAGACAGATAGGTAGGTAGGTAGGTAGGTAGACAGATGTATAGATAGATAGTGTGTACTGTCACTCTCCTCAATTAGAATATAAGCTCCAAAACTCTAGATTATCATCTATTTATTTATTTTTTGGATATATCACATGTGCAAATAATGAGTTTCATTATGACGTTTTTTACACATGTATAAAATATGCTTTGATTATGGTTACATCTCCAGCTAATGTAACTTGGTACATGAGTACATGAGTACTTAATAAGTAATTATGGAACAAATACATTTAATTAAGTGAATAAATACATATAATGTAATATGAGTACAAAAGAGGAGATCACATTCAAGAGGAAACCATTACTACTGATCTGAGTTCTCCACAGTAATGCAGTCACTTAAGACAGAGGAACAAGGAAATATTTTGATGTTCACATAATGCTTGGTTTCAAAGTGTAAAGATAATTGGGAGAAGTTGTTAAAAATGATAGTTCAGTCAGCCACAATGACACATACTTGTAATGGCAATGATCTGGGCGTTTGAGTAAGGAGGATCAAAAGTTTAAGACCAGAGGCAGCTTGTACAACTTAGTGAGACTCTGTCTCAAAATAAAATTGAGAAATAAAGTCTGAGATTTTAGCTTAGTGGCAGAGAACTTGCTGGGCATGCAGGAAGCCCTGGGTTAAACCCATCAGAACTGCAAAAAACAAGAGCACAAAAGAATGCTAGTGCACACACAATTCCTTCTTCAAAAAGAATAATTTTTAAGATATATATGAAGTCTAGCAATTAAAAATCCTGATGAAGAATGCAGGAGATACAGGTAAATATAGATCTAAGGCTAAATGATAGAGCAAATTATAGTTATAGAATTAAATGGCAACTTATGTACTTTGACATTATGAAAATATTATTAAAGTTAATGATAATTGAAACATATATGAAGGCTGATGTTTTCTTAATATGAGAAGGATTGAGAACTAACATTTCTTTATGTCTGTGTTTACATATTTCAGGGTATACATCTATTTTTACTAGTCATTTAGCTCACATAAATGTTTTGGTTTAATCATTTATGACATGGAAATAAAATTATTTGTTGCCTAGGGGAACAGGAGGGTTAAAATGATGCACGATAAACCTTTATAACTTATCTAGATATACTCTGCCTATGTATATTATATGTATGACCATCAGAGTATTGATTTGGTAACAGTAAGAATAAATATTTGCTGCTTAATATTTTCTTGGGGCTGGGATTTAGCTCAGTTGGTAGAGTGCTGCTTTGCACTCTCTGAGGACCTGGGTTCAATTCCTAGCAGTGCAAAAAATGGGAAAGATGTAGCAGTCTACTCCTGAAACAATCTCAAAATAATCAGCCATTGAAAATTTCATGAGGTGTAAAAAAGATTATACATCATGACCAAGTGGGCTTTATTCTGTGGATGCAAGGCTTGTTCAACATATGAAAATAGATCAATGAAATTCAACATATTAAGAGACTTGCAAACAGAAAACATATGATCATCTCAATCAATGCTGAGAAGGCCTTTCCCAAAGTACAACATCATTTCATGGTAAAAACCTTGGAGAAGATAGGCATAAAAGGGAAATATCTCAACATCACAAAAGCCATTTATAATAGACCTATAGTCAATATCATATTAAATGGAGAAAAATGGAAACAATTTCCTCTAAGGAACAAGAAAGTATATCCACTCTCTCCTATCTTATTCAATATTGTGGTCTAAGTCTCAGCCAGAGCAATCAGAAAAGAGAAAGAAATCAAAGGGATACAGATAGGCAAAGAAGAGGTCAACTTATCCTTATTCATTGATTACATGATCCTTTAACTAAAGGAACCCAAAAACTCCTCTAGAAAACTTTTAGACATGATTAACTCCTTCAGCAAAGTGGCAGGATACAAAATTAACACCCCAAAATCAGTAGCCTTCCTTTACATCAACTATGATCAGGAAGAGAACGAAAATCCCTTTCATGATTTGTTGTTGTTGTTGTTAGGTGCCGTCAAGTCGGTATCTGACTCATAGCGACCCTCTGTACAACAGGGGAAACACTATTGTCAGTGCTTCTCTGCTGTTCATAGGGTTTTCAATGGCAGATTGATTTTTGGGAGGGGGTTTCCAGGTCCTTCTCCCAAGCCTACAGCATCTGGTGTTCCCAGGTGGTCTCCCATTCAGGTACTAACCAGGCCCTGCCCTGCTTAACTTCTGAGATCTGATGGGATTGGAGGCCACAGGGCTACCACTGCAGGCCCCTTTCATGATAGCCCACCAACATCTTAAATACCTAGGAATCAATCTGTCCAAAGACCCTGGGGATCTCTACAAGGAAGACTTTAATACATTAAAGAAAGAAATCCCAGAAGGTGGAAGGACCTCCCTTACTCATGTATTGGAAGAACCAATATTTTTAAAATGGCTATGCTACCAAAGGGGCTGGGATTTAGCTCAGTGAGTAGAGCGCTGCGCTGCAGTCTCTGAGGTCCCGAGTTCAATTCCCAGCACCGCAAAAATGGGAGAAGGGCCTGGCAATCCACTCCCAAGGCAATCCCGAAGCACTCAGCCATTGAAAACCCTATGAGGGTTGCTATGAGTTGGATACCGACTCGATGGCACCTAACAACAACAACAACATGCTACCAAAAGCAATGTAGAGGTTTAATGCAATCACCAATAAAATTCCAATGGCAAACTTTGCAGAAATAGAAAAAATAATCCAAAAATTCATATGCAAACACAAAAGCTCATGTATAGCCAAAACACTCTTAAGCTGTAAAACCAGTGCAGGTGGGATCACAATCCCTGACTTTAAACTACACTACAGGGCTAGAGTAGCAAGATCAGCATGGTACTAGCCCAAAATAGGCCTGAAGACTAGTGGAACAGAACTGAACATCCAAAGATACTCCCACACATTGATAGCCACCTAATCTTTAACAAGGGAGCTAAGCATGCAAATTGGAGAAAAGATAGCCTCTTCAACAAATGGTGCTAGGAAACTTGGGATTCCATCTGCAGAAAAATTAAAACAGACCTGCACCTACCAATCTGCAAGAGAATTAATTCAAAATGGATATAAAACCTCAACATAAAACCAGAAACCTTAAAATTACTAGAAGAAAAGATGGGCATCATGATTCAACAAATAGGCCTAGGAAAATACCTCCTTAATAAGACTCCAATTGCTCAGGAAATTGCATCAAGAATAGACAAATGGGATTACATGAAATGAAAAGGCTTCTGTACAGCCAGGGAAAAAAATCAACTGACTTAATGAAGAGCTCACTGCATGGGAGAAAACCTTTGCATCCTACACATCTGACACAGGACTAATTTCTAGAATTTACAAAGAACTCAAAGCAAACCCCAAAATAAATAAAAAAAATCCAATATCAAAGTGGGCAAAAGAACTGAACAGACAGTTCTCAAATGAAGTTTGTAAGGCTCTGAAACCCGTGGAAAAAAATGCTCAATATCTCTAGTCATTAGGGAAATGCAACTCGAAATACCTCTGAGATTCCACCTAACTCCAGTATGAATGGCCAAGATCAACAAAACAAATAATAACAAATGCTGTTGAGGTTGTGGAGAAAAAGGAACTCTCTTACACTGTTGATGGGAATATAAATTGGTTCAGCCACTTTGGAAGTCAATATGGAGATACCTCAGAAAACTAAAAATAGAACTTCCATGTCCCAGCTACAACACTGCTGGGAATATACCCAAAGGGAGATGAGTCATCATACCACAAAGACACCTGCATCTCCATATTCAAGGCAACACTTTTTACAATAGCAAGAATAAGGAACCAACCAAGGTGCCCATCAACAGAAAAATGGATAAAAATTGTGGTACATATACACAATGAAATTCTATGCAGCAGTAAAAATGTGAAATAATGTCATTGGTTGCAAAAAGAATGGAACTGGAGAACATCATCTTAAACAAATGAACACAAGCTCAAAAAGAGAAATATCAGATGTTCTCACTCATATGTGGGAGCTGAATCGTACTTAAAAGATGAAAAAATCCTGATATATAAAAGGGCACAATTAAACTTAGCAAAGAACAGACAATATAAAGAGTAGAAAGAAGGAGGGAGGGAAGTAGCAGAGGGAGGTGAATATTGTGGAAGGTAGGATGGGGAGGAGAGTCAATGTAGAGGGGTAAAGGGAGAGAAGATAATCTCAGTGTAAAAAATGCAACTGCATGAATACATTGGAAAAATAGGGGGATATAACCCAAATATGCATTTGACTTTAACTACATATTAGCCATAAGGCTTCATAAACCTTATGTGTTGATGAAAGTATTGCCACAAGTGATATGAAGGATGCATAATGGAAAAAGCCAATGCTGTATTACTGTGTACTCTATCGTCATTTACTAATAAATGGAGGTTAAAAAAAGAAAATCCTATGAGGGTCTGTATGAGTGGAATATGACTTGATGACACCTAACAATAATAAAAATATTTTCATAATGTGGGCAGATATTATGTTTATGAATATGAAATAAAATTTATATTTCATCTTACTAGCCAAACAAAAATTGTGGAAAAAAATTCACCATTTTACTGCAATAGGTGAAAATTACATCCTTTGGTATATAACATCTATCATAGTGAATTACAATCTTGTAGCACTATTGTATGTGTATGTTTGTTGTTGTTTCTAAGTATGATTCCATTAAAACCTACATAATCATTTGCCATAGTTAGTTACGTATCCTTTCCCTCCTTTCAGTGTTGATTTGTCCTCTTAACAAAAATTAAATTTGGGAACATAAAGAGATAAAACTTATGCTTTTTCTAATGTCAGTGTTTTAAAGCAATCATTCATATATAGGAAAGTTTTGAATAAAACATTAATGTGTGCATGGAGAAGAAGGAGGTAAGAGAGGACAGTCTGCAGGCAGTGATGCTTGTGAAGATTTCAAAAACCCAATGATGTTGCAAGTTTTAAGCACATTTCCTTTCTCAGTAGGATTAACAAGTATTAATCTGATACCCATCATTCAACCAGTATTCTTAACTCTCTGTCATAATGGTTCTTGAAAATGTATAATGAGCAAATGCTTTCATATTTTTAATGCTAAATTTCATATTTAATACCAATATTTCCTATTTATTTACTTTCATTAACCAGGAACAATTTATACATGTTTATAATTTGAAACACATATGACACTGACTATCACATCAAATTACTCATTACATATAAAATAATCCTCTTTTTATTTGGTGCTATTTTGTCTGCTGATAATTATGGAAACTGAAAAAAAAAAAAAAAAAAAAAAGGTTGACCCTAAGCAATTAAAATCAGATGGAGTAACACCCATCACACTATCTGTTATAAGTGAGATGGCATTCACTCCACCACATGTGCATCATAAAGATAACAAATAGTGAATCATGCTAAATATTAAATCAGTGACATTTACTTATGAAAAGGAATAAAACTAGATTTTTTTCTTGAAGCTGTAAAGGGACATGTTGCCCTCTAGTGGAATTTTAAAAAGAGGCAGCTGAATTATATTTTGTTAGATTTTAAATATTTCCAGGACAGTTTACTATGACAAATATTTTGAAAACAAATTGACTCTTTTAAAATGGAAAGCACTATCAAATAATTCTTATTAATTGGTTGTAATTGATAAGTGTAGTATTAAAAAATCAAGAGCTGTAGAAAAATAACTGTCTCTCAGTGCCATTGAAAACTAAGAAGGTCTGACTTATAAAAGAAAAAGTAGAAATAAAGAACTCAGATATGTAATTTAATTTTCTTTGGATCTTTGCCAGGAAAATTTGTCTACGCTCACTTGGTAGAACTCATTAAAAACTCATCTCTCCACAAGTAGGATGACTTAAAAATATTTTAGATTCTTGGTGGAAAGCAATAATTTGAAAATCCTTTAATATCAGCAAATAAAAACTACTGCTCACAGAAATAGAAAAGGAATGATTTTTCAGAAGCATTTCATTATTGTTTTATTTGCTTTTCAAAGGAATCATTTTTGTTGTCTATTTCTGTTAAATTATTTTTGAATTTATAATTTCATTAGATATTGATAGAGATCCATTTACCTAAATTGTACACTAGTATGGTGAAGGTGAATGAATAATATTATACTGAATATATTCTATTCATAATTGCTGTTGTTGTTGTCAAATGCCAGCTGAGTCTATTTATAGTGTTGTTGTTGTTGTTAGATGCCCTCGAGTTGAGTCCAACTCAGAGTGACCTTATGTACAGCATTGAAACACTTCCAAATTCTGTGCCAGGCACACGATCTTATTTATGTTTAAGCCTATTGTTGCAGACACTGTGTCAATCCATCTAGTGGAGGGTTTTCCTGTTTTTTCATTGACCTGCCATTATCCAAACATGATGTCTTTCTCTAGGGATTGGTCTCTCCTGTATACATGTCTGAAATATGTAAGAAGCAGTCTGTCTGGCCATCCTTGCTTCCAAGAAGAACTCTGGTTGCACTTCTTCTAGGACAAATCTGTTGCTTCTTTTGGCTGTCCATGGTATATTCAATAGATGTCTCCAGCACCATAATTCAAAACCATCAATTCTTTTCCTGTCTCCCTTGTTCAATGTCCAGCTTTCACAACCATATGATGCAACTGAAAATACCATGACATGAGTCAGGCCTACCTTCGTCTTCAATGCAAAATCTTTACTTTTCAATAGTCTAAAGAGACCTTTTGCCATAGCTTTTCCTAGAGCAATGCGTCTTTTGATTTCTTGACTGGTGCTTCCATGGATGTTGATTATAGAGCCAAGCAAAGCAAAATCATGGACAACTTCAATCTTTTCTCCATTTATTGTGAAGTTGCATACTCACCCTATAGTAAGGATTTTGGCCTTGTTGATGTTAAGTCACAACCCATACTGAAGGCTATTGTTTTTGATCTTCAAGA
Source organism: Pedetes capensis (assembly GCA_007922755.1). Lineage (NCBI taxonomy): Eukaryota > Metazoa > Chordata > Mammalia > Rodentia > Pedetidae > Pedetes > Pedetes capensis. The sequence continues at coordinate 26,340 of VMDO01013665.1, read as the reverse complement.
GTAAATGTTTTAAATCCCCTTCACTTTCAGCAAGCAGAGTTGTGTCATCTGCATAACACAGGTTGTTAATGAGTCTTCTCCAATCCTGATGCTGTGTTCTTCCTCACAAAGTTCAGCTTCTAGCATTATTTGCTCAGCATATGAATTGAAGAGACAGGGTGAAAGCATACAGCCCTGACGCACACCTTTCTCAACTTTAAACCAGACAGTGTTTTCTGTTCTATTGGAACAACTGCCTCCTGGTTCACATACAGATTCCTCATGAGTACAATTAGGTGTTCTGGTATTCCCATTTTCCGAAGTGTTATAGTAGGCATTTAAAAATATGCTACCACATATTCACCAATTTATATCACTTCTTGATTCCTACTTCAGGTTATCATTGCTTTTCTTTTAAAATTTAAGCATATGATTATTTAGAATAACAATCCTTGTTTTTAATTTTACAGATTTCCTTACCCTAAAATGAGAATTTGAGAATTTGAAACATGGTACCTCATTAATTCTGGAGTAAACATTGGTAGTGCCACTTACTTATGAATAATTTATAAAACAAATATTCAGTCAAATACATTAGTTGTTTACTGATTAATAAATGCTCTCATTCTAAAATCAATTCCAACATTAATCTTTAAAACTAATAGCAGAAAGGTGGCACAGATGTTTTTCTGAGAGGATGTAATATTAAGTATAAATCCGTTACCCTGTCTACTAAAGCCAATAATGGTGAGGACTCTGAGAACTGAGCATCTTTATTACTTTTCTTTTTTCATTCTGTCAGTGGACACAGCAGCCCTAAAGATAAAAAAGAGTTGAAAAACACCTGTCAACTGTGTTCTTTCCTTTGCTATTGGAACTTTAAGCATAAACAGGGAAAAAGTTGTCATGTATCAGTCAAACTCAGCTAAGAGGTTTGGTTTTTAGCCCAGACTCATTAAATTCTTTTTCAGATTGGTTCCAGATTAGTAAGGCAAGAAGTATTCTTAATTCCATCATTATAGCTATAAAGTAGTATTTTGTAAACCCCTGTTAGACCAATCCTCATTTTTCCTAATTCCTTCAACATTAATGTTGCCAAGGCCATGTGACTCCTACATCCTAATAACTGTCACTATCAGGTTTGGCTATATTCAACAATGTACTATTTTCCTTAATTTGAGTCTAGAGAATGTGTCCCCCAGTACTTAACCAATAACAGTGACTATTTTCAGTTTAAAAAGTATGATTGGACACATCTATATCATATAGATAGTTCTTACTGTAACCAATATCAGTACAGACAAACAACGTCCTTCAGCTATTCTATATGGAATGAGCCTAGTGAATCTCAGGGGAATACAAAGCATGATGCTATCATGTGATAGAGCATATCACATAGGTAAATTAACATTGTATATCCTATAACACCCCTATGTGTCTGTCAGGTTGTCAAGCTGTGGGGCCTTGTGTGTTGCTGTGATGCTGAAAGCTATGCCACTGGTATTTATGATACAAGCAAGGCCAACCATGGTGGACAGGTTTCTGCTGAGCATCCAGACTAAGACGGTGAGAAGGATTTGGCATCCCACTCTTGAAAAAATTAGCATTCAAAACCCTACAAACAGCAGAGAAACACTGTCAGATGTGTGCTGGAAAATGAGCCCCCCAGGTTATAAGGTATTCAAGAACTGACTGGAGAAGAGTTGCCTCCTCAATGTAGAGTGAACTTTAATGATAAGAATGGAACAAACCTTCTTTTGCTGATGTAGCATGATTCAAAATGAGAATAAACATAGTAGTTGCAACATTGGGCCCAAATGTAAAAAGACTATGCATTGCAAACGTGGGGTAGTGTTTTGTTTGTACTTAGGATCCCTATGAATCAAATCTGATTTGACAGGACCTAAGAACAACAACAACAACCCTACAATAACTTACTTTAACATGTCTTCACTTGCCTCATCTCTGTACATAACAAAATCTTATCAGCCCCTATGGTGGAGGATAAATATGTGTACCGGGAAGAAGATGGTGTAATCAGATGAAGAATTAAGTGAAAAAGCAGGAACTACCAAAGCATGTTTAAAAATTCAATAATGATAGAAGATCAGAGATCATTTATAGTTGCAACTTCAAGTTTCTAATTCAGGGAAGAGATAGCATTTGTGGTGTTCTTTAAAGGATGCATATTGCCAGGTAGGTAACGGTAAGATAGGTAACTACAAGCCATCAAAGAAGTAGATGATCATATTTCATAGGCATTTTGGGATAGCAACTGAATCAAGTCGACCATAGTGTACTTTAATACATTAATGATGGATTTATTTTTATCTGCAGTGCTGGGGATCAAACCCACATACTAGGTGAACTCTACCAATGAGCTACAATGCCAGCCCTGAAATGCAAGATATATCAAGAGAGTTAGTGCTAAGCTTGACAGCTTAGGGAATAACTTTAAGAAAGTCTTATCTGACTGAATGGGGAGTCTGTGTTTTAAGATGAAAAAGAAGTTCAAAGACTTTTTATCATTAATGTTATTATTACCATGAAAACCAATTTTTACATAAAACATGTATGGAGATTTCATAATTAGAAATATACTTTATAAAAAGTCTTTAAGAGCAGTGAGGAAGAACTGAAATAGAAAAGGCGAGAAGGCAGTCATATCAATTAAAAGGTTAAGTATATGAACAACAAATAGCTTCCTAACCAGCATGGTAGCAAAAGAACAAGGGTGGAATAGAACTAAGAGATAGTGAAATGAAAGAATAATTAGAATTTACCATTCAGTTGGAAGTGGGAAAAAGGAAAGTGGACCAAGTGTAACCAATGGGATGACAATACTGGGTTTCATATAAGAGAAATAGGGAAAATATGAGATGAAGCCATTTTAAGAAGGAGATAATTAGTTTGGTTTTTGAATATGTCATTTCATATGCCAGGGAAGCACAATGAAATTATTGTCATACACTGTGCCATGTACACAATCTTTATATGTTTGAGCCTGTTGTTGCAGTGACTATGTTTCTTCTCATTTTGAGTTGTGGCACATCAGCAAAAGGAGGTCCCAGTTGCTTAACTCCATTCTTGTCATTAAGGTGAACCCTACTTCAAGGAAGCAACTTTTCTCCAGTCATCTTTTGAATGCCTTCCAGCCTGGAAGGCTCATTCTCTGCCACTATATTTCACAGTACATTTTGGCTATTCATATGGCTTTTAATGGTTAATTATTTTGGGGTCTGCAGCCGTATTACACTGGCAGTCAATCCCACTGATTTCAGAAGTTAATCAGGGTTGGCTTGGTTAGTCCTTGAACGGGAGACTGATTGGGAATACCAGGTGCTGCAGGCTAGAAAGATCTGGCAATCCACTCCTAAAATAATCTGTCACTGAAAACCCTATGTACAGCAAAGAAGCACTAACAACAGTGCCAAATATGGTAGAGTGTTGGAGAGTATTTCATTCTGTTTTACATAAGGTTGCTATAAGTTGGACCTGACTTGATGGCACCTAATATCAACAACAACAACAACAACAACAACAACAACAACAACAACAAGCATTTCCAGAGTAGGCTATCTGCTCTTTCTCCTTAACCTGTCTCACTCTGGAAGCTCAGCTGAAACCTGTTCACCATGAGTGATACTGATAGTATGTGAAATACCAGTGGCATTGCTTTCAGCACCACAGCAACACACAAGCCTCCACAACATGACAAGTTGACAGACATGTAGGGGTAATAATGCTTACAGCACCCTAACCAGACTTTTACAAATAAGAGTGTAAGGAACATAATGATATATGAAACTAGAACTACATTTTTTTGTTCTATGATCTAATAGGATGGCTATGAAATGAGTTCTTTGATAAAAATGTATTCTGGAAGCAAATGCCTTCTCAATTATCTAGTGACTAAGCATTCCTGCATAAGGGTCCCAGATACACACTGACTACCTAGACCAGTAGAAAAATCAGGGGTTGGGGTTGGGTACTAATTTACTTATCTTTCTTTCAGTTCAAATAGCTGTATAGCAATACTGCAACATACTACACAAAAGGTCAGAACAAGAGAATATAAATTTGTGGGGCAGTTATTCAAGGCCTTTCAGCAATCTCTCCAAATATGCAACTCTTGTCTTTTGGAAATTAGACATGTAGAATAGCTTTTGGTGATCTTGTTAAAATCCTTGTCAGTTTATTGTGTGGATTCATTATAGAGAAAAAATTGGTGATAATTTTCTAGCTTTGCAAGTCTGAACATACGCACGTTTAACATGGTTTTTCTGTTTTTTTTTTGGCTTAGACTGGTAGTGTCATAGATTCGTCAGTCTCAAATTTTTCTTTAGAATATATTGCTTTGTAAGACTCATGAAGATGTTTTGTCAAAATCTATGATGTTGTAGACCTAACTGTGTAATCTCAAATACATATATTTAAGTCCTAAAACCTGGTACCTCAGAATATTTCTGTATTTGGAGAAAACTTGCTGAAGGAAGCATATAAGTTAAAATGAGATGATTAGAATATGCTCCAATGCAATGTGAATCATATCATTATAAGAAAAAGAGATTAGGATATAGACACACACAAAGGGAAGACCATGTGAAGACAAAGGGAAGAGGACATCTACCTACAATACAAAAGACAGGCCTTGGAAGAAACCAATCTTGTCTACATCTTGATCACAAACTGCTAGCTTCCAAATTTCTCAGAAAATAAATTTATTTTGTTAAACCACCCAGTCTATAGTACTTTGTTATGGCAGCTTTAAAAAAATAATAAACTTGGCAACAAAGATAAGATTTTTGAACTCTGGTTACTAAATGCAAGCAAGTTGATCAATGTTTTATATTATTCAAAAAAGTAATTTCTATGAAAAATTATTTTCCATTTCCTCTATAAGTTTTAGCAATTATCTTGAATAAATTTGTATTAGTATAACAAAATAAAATGCATCAACTAGTAATAGTTTTCTAGTTATCTCTAAGAAACAGTTAAAAATAAAAAAGAAGCAATTGGATTCTGCTCATGGAACAGATAAGCTTGTACGTAGCACTGACTTTGTTGCAAGTTGGTCAAGTGAATTATACACCATTCTCTTCCTCTGTAAACAATCAAAGTTTCATAATAAATGTGATTTATAGGCATCTAAGTGTGTGAATTAATATTTTTAAAATTCAAAGATTTCATTTGAGAGAGAAGCTGACAAAATAAAATTTAAATGCTGTAGAATGTTTTGAGAAAGAATACATATTTGAAGAAAAGAATAATTTTCCCCCAAAGTATAGATAAGCATATTTGATAACATATTATATAAACCCTTACCAAAAATAATTTCTGTAATGTAAGCACAGATAACTTATTACAAAAGGATAAAATCTGGGGGGTGGGGTGAGGAGGAATGTATTTTTTTTTTTTCTTTTGCCTCTTGGATTCAGAGCTATCCTGAACCTACAGCAGTCATGTAGTCTTGTCTTTTCTTCTGGAAAAAACAAAACAAAACAAAACAAACAACAACAACAACAAAACCAAAACAAAACTTGTCCAAAATATGTGAATATGCTGGTTCTATTTTGTTTTATTTTTCCAGGAAGGCAGCCAAATTTCCTTGCTTAACAATATTTGTGACTGAGTTAAATCTCATTTGTTGTAGTTAAACACCTTTCTTTTTAAAGCTCCCGCTTATCTTCATTTTCAAATGTAACTTCTTGCTTACTTCATGGCAGGTCCACAGACTATATCCTATCTAAAAATGTACTGGAATTTGGGGTTAATTACTCAAGGAAATTGTGGATTTTAATATTCTGCAAGATCATTCCTTCTATGGTCACATTCCATATTTCTAAGAATAGTCACATATTTCCCAATTTTCACTTCCCCTTTATTACAAATTTATAATTATATATCCATCAATCTGATATTTGCATGAATTTATCTCTTTGATATTTAGTGTAAAAAAATATATGTTTTTACTTTATGTCACCTAGCACTTACAACCACACTGACACCTAACAAGCACTCACTACATCTTGGTTCCTGAAAGACATGGCAGGCTATTCAATAATATTAAATAAATTATCCCTTAGCTTCATTTTCCTTCTGAGAAACATGTTAATGTGATTCTCTCAAACATCTAAATTGAACAATGTATGACATTTTGATAATTCTGCTTATTAGTCACAAATCCTCTGATATACACTGTAATGTGCACACTCTAGAATAGTAATATCCTTCCCACTTACTGAATATAGTAAAAACCAGCCATTCAATCACACAACTAAGAAGAAAAAAATATGGAGATTTTGAAGGAACAGGTAATTCTTAATACCAGGTACTGAAGAAACTGGGACAAAAAGATGAAACTATATCCACATTTTTGAAAGCAACAAGATTTTCTCATCTGAGTATATGAATATTTTGGACATGTTTTTCTCCTCCTGCCTCGCCCCCTGCCCCAACCTGTCTCTTGGAAGTGGTGAGGTTAGAGGGCACCTTAAGCCCCTTCATGACTCCAGCCACCTATTCTAGGGAAAAAAAGTCCACTAAACTGAAAGTCAGTGAAATTTATGTTAGTTCTGAAATGTCTCTGCAAAAAAAGAAGTCATGGAAAAAAGTTAGCTATACAAATTACTGTTGACTCGGCAAAGATTTCAAGATTTGAGTGGTACAGTATTCTGACATTGTTGGAATTCAAGATCATCATTCTAACACTTCTTAGAAAATGATTTCATATGTTTATTTTGGAATTAAGGTGAAATAAGACTACATAATGTTTAGATATTTTATGGGATCCTTCCAATACTAGAGTGCCATAGTGTCTTGAAACCCCATTTTGGATGCACTTTCCTTCAAAGCATTTACAAAAACAACACAATGCCTAATTCCATTACATGTCAGGATTAATGATTGTCATCAGAACAACACACAAGCTCTGCTAGAGTTTTCACACTGTAGGGGAGAGGTAATAGTAGGGAATAATCAAGAACACTCAGAACAAATGAATTGCTGACCTTTATTTCTTATGGACTTGCAAATACTTAGGATAGAATCCAAGTTTTATATATCACTGCCTCAGGGATATTAGAGAGTTATTATCTCAGAACCTCATATTATTTATCTGTAAAATGGGCATAAGTTTAAATAACATCAATCAATTTTCAGATTAAATGAGATAAATGAGATACTCTATTCATTTAATTAAGTTAAAAAATTCTCTTTGGAATGAATATGGTAATAAATTGCTCTCTTCACTTTCTCTTACTCTCTAAGGCTTTCTGCTTTCTAGAATTCAGAAAGAGCCAAAATTCTTATTAGTTTTCCCCCATCTAGATACTGAACTTTGAGATAATACACTCATCAGTATGTCTACAGAAGCCCAACAGAAAGACATTAATTAATTAATTTTATTATTTTTCCTTAGTGAGCAGATTCAACTGGCAGATCCAGCTCAATACCAGAGTTGTCAGAAGCCAAAAGAGATTCAATAGCAATGCTTATACACCTTTGTTGTTGTTAGGTACCATGGGATCATGTCTGATTCATAGTAACCCTATCTACAACAGAATGAAACACTGCCCCACACTGTGTCATGCTTGGCACTATGTCAGTGCTTCTCTGATATTCATAGAATTTTCAATATTTGATTGTTTGGGGAGTGGGCTGCCAAGTCCTTCTCCCATTGTATGTGGTGCTGGGGACTGAACACAGGACATCAGAGAACACAGAGCACCACTCTAAAAACTGAGCTAAACTCCAGTCCATACATCATCTAGTGCAATTTATTTTTTAAAAAGATGGCAATGAGGCCCAGAGAAATTACACAATCTGTTAATATCACAGAAATATGTGGGTAGATTTTACTTTGTTAAAAAGTTATAATCCAATGTGATTCCAGTTTTGATGTGAATATAGATATAACATGAAGTGAATTCTTACCAAGATTTTATGAGCTATGAATAAACCTAGATATTAACTTCTATTTCGAATCAATTATGATTTTTGCTCTATTGAATTCATCTATTTTTGTCATTTTATCTTAATTTCCACAACTAGACTACCTTACATACTTATCTGTTTATATTTTTCAAAGGTGCGTGTGTGTGTGTGTGTGTGTGTGTGTGTGTGTGTGTGTGTGTTTTGATTCTTCCAAACCTGTGAAGTACCTACATGCTGTGGTTCCATTTTAAAAAATAGTTCCAAGAATTTTGGTAATTTGCATAAGGAAATACATTATAAATGCCAAGTGAAGCTTCTGGTGCTGTAATTCTCTGTACTATGTTTCTCTCCTGATCTACAGATTTGAATTATTACTAGTAATTGATCCTAGAAAAGGGAAGAAGCCAAATAAATCCTGAGGATAATTTCTTTGTTCTAAACAGGAAAGGTTTTTATCATATAGACTTTAATTATAGTCACTACAATAGAATAATATATTCCAGAAAAATTGGTATCACACTGAAGAAAGAGAAAAAAATGAAACCTTATAGGTTAACCTGGTATCAGACTTTCAGAGATAAACAAACACACATAAATAAAATTGTAGAAGTAAAATACATCATGCAGGATTTTAATCTACACCTTTCAAAGTTTTCTTTGGAAAATTAGGATGTGCTTTTCTTTGATAGTGCAAAAAGCAGTCTTCTAAGTTTATGTGCCCATTACGTATGAAAATAGAAAAAAAAAGAGAAAGAATTCATGATTTAAAGGGACTGAAAATTGTTGTTTGTATCAAGCACCACGAATCAACCCTAACCTGACCTTCACATAGATATTTAATATCTAGCAGAGGACTTGAGCTTTGAACATCAAAATCTCATTTCAGATTACTGATCTGTGAAATTCTAGGAGACATTAGAAAATCCCATGGAAGATAACAAATAACCGAAAGGAACTATCAGCAAATAAACCAACAGTGAATTTAATGGAGTGTAAGAAACCATTTCCAAGTGTTCTGACTGATCTATGGAACTTTAAGTGCCATATTTTGTAAGAAGTGATTAAATAGTATAACAAATTTTTAAATATTCCACCATCCAAAATGAGTTGATAACTTAAAATGACTAAAATATATAATAATATATCTGTATGCAAATGTTAGTATTTTAATATGTTTTCTTAAGGAGAAAAATATTTAATGCTTAGCTATATTTTAAAAACTAGTATTTCAGTTTTGAGGAACATCAATAGAGAAAAAGAAATCATTACTCTTAAGATGATTACAATGAAACCAAACTATACTTTCAGATATGGGAAAAGTAATTAAATTATTGTTTTCATACAAAGTCCCATTCCCCACACCCCACAGTAAATTCATAAGACTCACTATGTGACCAAGAAGTAATTCAATTTATAATGACATCTTTATGGAGTGATTAAGTCACTTTTTGACCTACATAAGCCAAGGAGAATGTTGCCTTGTCAGAGCCAGCATTTACATTGTAGGAAATTTAACAAAAATAACCTCAATTACTCATGGTAAAGAATAGCCTTTTCTCAGGGCCTATAGATTGCTTATTGTTGGGTTATTGATTTATCAACTTCAGTAAAGCAGGAATTATTAAGTGATGGATATTGCTTAACCTTTATGAAATGTAAAAGTAAATTCACATACCTGTCTGGCAAAACTATATTGCTAAAAAATCCAGAAGAAATGGAATATTTAAAATAGTTTTATTTAGAAAACTTTAGGAGAAAATAAAGCAAACAGCATAATTTTAGATATGACTCACTGTTGCACACAGAGAAAGGTAGGCTTTCTAGGATCGGAGAGGCATAAGGTAGGTTATGGCTGAAGAATATTTTTACGGAGAAACCCAGATTTACATCAGGAGTGTAGAAGAAGAGAATAGAGCGAAATACTTTTCTATGTGACTTCAATTCTAAAAGAATATATTACACAAAGATGCACATGGAATGTGTTGGTGGAGTTGTATGAGGTCCTCTGATATTCTTACAGCATGGATTACTGTCTGTGATTGAATAATTCAGACAAAGCAGAAGTATGTTAAAGCTATAGTATAAATTAGCAGGTACAACCAATCTGCTGAAACTGTTGCTTGACCAACACCATATTTTCTCTCTCTCTTTTTTTAAACTTAATATTCTTGGCTTGATACTGTCTCTAGTCCACTAGGGTCGACAGTACTCTCTTTTGTCTATACTGTCCCCTTCAAAAGGACTTGAAGACATGAGTTTCAATCCTTTTCCCAGAGCACTGTACAAGATATTAGCATTAGAAAAACTATTGTGCCAGAAAACCTTTTAATCTGTTGGTGTGTGTGTATGTGCGTGTGTGTGTGTATGTGCATGTGTATGTGTGTGTGTGTGTAATTATGAATCTGTAAGGATTTCAATGTAATGCTTGCGGTGTTTTGTTCCTAAACATAAATGATGCTCAGCATAAAGGATAATAAATGAAAATTGTATAGTTAACAAACTCGAACTCAGAAACTAAAATAAACACATTTAAAATTTATAATTAAATATGAGAAACTCATTTTTTTTTGGAATCTACAATTATGTTTTTTCCTAACATATCTTCCCTGTATATCAAAGTTTCAATATTTAGCAAAATTCAAAGATATGGAGTCACAAGTTTTACTGCCTTTTTCCATTTTACTATTGCAGCGATATTGTTTCTGTATAATTCAAATACATGATTCTCTGCAATTATACTATTATTTCTTGAATATGTTTTACTGCAAATGAGATTCATCCTACTGAATGTATAATTTCCCAAACCTTGTATTCTGACTTCCCCTTCCAGACAGAGCATGGAGTGAAGAGATTTTGTAGCTCATGGCAGCATGCATGAGTCAACACAAGAGGCTGAAAAATAGCCCAAACCAGTCCTCATGTATTATTAAAGCCAGCAAAGCTTTATGCACTGTCGAACAATGCTGACTGTCCTCCACCAACGAATTCAGTCTGCAGGCTTTCTGAATGTTCGCCAATGCTCTGCTTTGCCTGCACAAGGCAGATATAATTGGTAAAATGAATGAAGAATTTCCTATTCTTACTATGCAGTATTCTAGATAGGAGATAAGAATAGCTTCAATAGCTAAGCTAGCATGTGAAAGGGCTCTGCTTTTCATATAACACTTATTATGAAGATGCAAATTTCCCTTCAACCCACAAGGATGTCTGTGGCTGTTCAGCAGACATTCCTTTAACTACCAACAATTTGTATCCTCTGTGAATTCATTTGCAATATTTCCAGTTCCATTTTGAGCCAATCTAATCACCTCACTGAATCATCCATAGACATATATTTACAAAATTTTACAAAATATATTTGGTGCTCTACCATTTATATATTGAAAATAGCATATGAAAATATTTATCATATTTAGTGTTCATCTAATTGAAACACAAATTATTGAAAATGAATATAGTCATTGGATTCAATAAACATTTTTTGATTGGGCAATGAGCTATAAAAAGAATCATAAAATATCTATGCATCATTTCTGGCCAGTTGGTATATCAGCATTCCAAAAGATGTTTGGTTGATGTGTTCACAAGGGTTCTTTTGTAATTTTGTTTCCATTATCATATGCTATTTTTTGAATGGACAGTTATACAGTGAATGTATACAGCCTAAAAGTAATCAAAAGCTTAAAAAATTATTTTTCCCCACAATTGACTTTCAGTCTCCATACTTTTTTCTCTAGCTACTTTGATTTCCTTTAAGAAGTGGCCAAGGCATTTACAGAAAAGGAATATATAATAGTAGGATATTATACTTGATAAATGTATCTCAGTTTTTCCTCTGTGCACAGACAAGAGTAATTGAATTTATAACTATGCTTGTTTTATCATAACTGTAAACTAAATATCTTTTGATTAATATAGCATACATGCTGTTTGTCAGAAAGCTTAATACTTTCTTCACTAAACATTTTTTACATATTATGCTATACTCTCACTTCTTTCTTAGTTCTCACTTTATCTGTTTTTATTCCTTAAATAGATATTCTTCATTTTTTTTGAAATAGGAAAGACATAATTTTAAAAGAGAATAAAAAGTTGTGCAAAGGGAAGTTTCACACTGCCCTGTATTCTTTCTAGCCTCTTTCTACCTGACCCTCCCTTCAGCACCTTCATGCACAGCTTACTCTGTAATCTTTCCATGGCCTCTTTATCTATATACAAACATGAGTACATATTCTGATTATTTTGTATTATGCAATAAAAGTATAACATATATTTCTTTCAGCACAGAGGGATGAATCGAGTGCCTCACAAATGCTATGCAACCATTTAACCACTGAGCTGCACCCCAACTCCCTCTCCATATATTTTTTGAGACAGGGTTCTGCCATCATGCTCAGGCTGTCTTCAGCCTAAACTTCTATTCTCCCACCTGAGCCTCACCAGTCACTGGCAATACAGGTATGTACCAGGTGCCCATCTCTTATTTCTTTCTTAAAGCTACATTGTATTTGATTGTCTGTATCAGAAATTAATTAAATCATTATTGCCTATTGGTGGATTTGCAAACTCCATCCTGGCAAAAACAAATAAATGATCATGAACATATATCAATTCATATATTTGGGAGTTTATCTTCAAGATTAATTTCTAAAAATAGAAATGCTTCATAAAAGTTTATGTGTACTTTTCGTGAGAAAGATATTGCACTATTGCTTTAACTATGGGCTATACCAATTTATGGGGCTGGGGTTTAGCTCAGTTGGTAGAGTGCTGCTCTGTACTCTCTGAGGACCTGTATTCAATCTCCAGCACCACAAAAATAGGAGAAGGACATGGCCATCTACCACTGAAGCAATCCTTAAAACAATCAGCTGTAGAAAATCCTACAAGGTTTGCTGTGAGGCAGACTTGACTCAAGGGCAACTAACAATGACAACATACCAATTTATATTTTCCTGAGCAATCTATGAGAGAAGTTGCTTCTCACAATCTTATCAAGAGAATGTTTTATAAGACATAAAATTTCATCAGTCCAATGAGTGAAAAACTACCACAGGGTATTCTCTTTGTCCCATATCTTAAGATTCACTCCCCTCTTCTTTTCTTTAGCCTAAAAACATTCTCTCTTCATCTTAAGCAAATCCCTTTTCTTATTTAGTTATTACTTTCTTTCTTATTTTCCTTTACTTCCTCACACTCAGTCCCTCTGGAGCCCATTTTAGTCTAACTTGTACCCCTACCACTCCTCTCTTAATGCTTTTGTGAAAGTTACCAATTACCCCCTAATTTCCACACAGTCCTTTCTCTCATCTCTTTTGATTTTTCTCGAACATTTGACATTTGACATTGACCATCTCTTTCTTCCTCCTGACATTTTCTTGGCACTAGCCTTTGAAAAGCATAACAAAACATACTTATTCCTTCTGATTTTTCAACAAACTCTGGTTGCTCTATAGAAGTCTCCCTTGTAAGATCATTTTTATTTTATTGACCTTGAACTACCACAGACCCAAGGACTGATTCTTGATCTTCCTCTTATTTTAAAGTTCTTCTTGTTTCGTCCCCTTTACACTCATGACTTTCAATGCACTAATCACTAATGGTCTTCAAGTCTTTCTCTCAAGCCTGGTTATTTTTAGATGCCACTGAGTTGGTGTCTGACTTATAGCGACCCTGCACACAGCAGGTGAAACACAATTGTCAGTGCTTCTCTGTTATTCATAGGGTTTTCAATGGTTGATTGTTTTTTGGGAGTTGGTGGCCATGTCCTTCTCCCAAGCACACTGCACCTACTGTTCCCAGGAGGTCTCCTATGCAAATACTAATCAGGCCCAACCCTGCTTAGCTTCTGAGATCTAATGGGATCAGACACCACAGTGGTAAGGCTGCAGGTGTCTCCAGCCTAGATCACTATTTCTATCTATCTGTCTGTCTGTCTGTCTGTCTGTCTGTCTGTCTGTCTGTCTATGTCTACACCTTGTTCTGGATATTGATGTAATATAAATGAAGCTGGGGTTTAGCTCAGTTGGTAGAGTGCTTCTCTTCTGAGGCCCTGAATTCCATTCCTAGAACAAGAAAAGCAGGAGAAGGAATTGGCAACTCCCTCCTGAAACAATCCCCCAAACAATCAGGAATTGAAAACTCTATGAATAGCAAAGAAGCACTGGTACAGAGTCCAGGAGTGTTTCATTCTGTTGTACATAGGGTTGCTGTGTGATGGACCAGACTTTAGGGCACCTAACAACAATATAATATAAATAGAAGGAAAAGAGACTAAAAATATTGCATTGGAATTTTTAGTATGTACGTGGTTCCAAAAACAGTTATTGACAGTATGTAACATTTATTGAGTGCTCTTTATAGTGTAAGGGCTAAAGTAATAGGTATAGACATTTTCTTACTATGGTATGAAATAAACCATAGAGTACCATTTAAACCTTTGATTGCTGAGGAATTAATGATAAGCAACAATTAAATTAATTAGTATTTGGTATTCTAGGGAATTATCATGTAATCTCTTCCAGGAAAAGAAGATCATCTATAAATATATTGTAATTAAATGTGGTTTTAGGGTTTAGTGACCAGCTTGACTTGGAGAGCCATCTGGTGGTAACACAGTGGAAGGAATGTGGGAGGAAAGATGTAGTTTGCATTGGTACAAAATTACACAAGAGTAACTTTTGTTACTTAGAACAATTTACATCAGAATTCTTAGAATCAGACTAGATTTCATACAAGGTTTTACTCTCATCCCTATTTAGTTTTGCATATGCATCCGTGGAAAAATATGCTTATGTTCCTATGAGTTTCACTTGTAATTTATCAATTTGACGTTAGGTAATCAGATTTTGGAGAAAGAAAAGTATTTTGAAAAAGAAGAAAAAAGAAAGAAAGAAAGAAAAAAAAACCCAAATGATGGTTGAACTTATCTGATCTGGGAGACAGAGACAGGCCTGTAATGTGATATGCAGCTGCCACCAGACTTCCTTCATCTCTTCTCTTTTTTCCACTCTTTCTATTCCCAGAAGTGGTCCCCAAGTCACTATTTTCTAAAACACATAGCTTCCTGGTAAATACCAGAAATCTATTTAAGATTGCCTAGGAAACTGCAGTGAATCTGAAGACTTAGGAGAATTAGTTTTATGATTTATTAAGGGGGAAGAGTGTAAGAGGAAACAAACAGAAAATATAAAGCATGTGTTTCTCATTCACATTACAACACTGCTACTTAGCTGTGGCTCTGCTCTACTCTTGCATGGAATGTCCCCACTCATGGATCCAGGTTGAAGGGAAAGCCCTGGTAAAAGCATGTATGCCATTCTATGATAGAGGGAAAAGATCAAGAAATCTGGAAGAAAATCTCAGGCACTCTTAAACCTTCTGCTCAGAAGTAACATCAGTTTCCTTCCTTTGTAATTTACTGGACAGACAAATAATGTCACATGGCCAAGTCTAACATCTAACATAGGTTTCATAAAACAATGCACTTGAGAATGTATACTAAATGTAACATAGTATGTTGTCTCAACTAGGATAAAGTTGGGAATAAAAATGTTTTAAATGCCGGGTGCAGTGGTGCACGCCTGTAATCCCAGGGATTTGGGAGGCTGAGGAAGGACGATTGCAAGTTCAAGACCAGAGGCAGTTTGTGTAGTTTATCAAGACCCTGTCTCAAAAAAAAAATAATAACTGAGGGTGCAGCTCAGTGGTACAGCACTTGCAAAGCATGCAAGCGTGAGGCCCTGGTTTCAACCCCCATTACCACACACACACACACAAAAGGTTTTAAATAATTAAGCCAGGATAGTAGGTTTAAACTGGGATTATTTCAGCAAAGTGGGGTACATTATCAAGTTTGCATAATCCTATTGGGCTAGGATTTAGCTCAGTTGGTAGAGCAGTGCACTGCAGTCTCTGAGGTTCCGAGTTCAATTCCCAGCACCGCAAAAATGGGAGAAGGGCCTGACAATCCACTCCCAAGGCAATCCTGAAACAGTCGCCATTGAAAACCCTGTGAGGGTAGCTATGAGTTGGATACCGACTCCACGACACCTAACAACAACAATAACAATAATCCTATTGCCAAGAAAAAGCGCAGATGATTGAGAAGAATAGTTGAACTGATCATGAACTTCAATTAAGAGACTTCACACACACACACACAGACACACAATGGATCTGCATGTTGAAGAAAGCTAGGGCAACAGGCAGGAGGAGGAAGGAAGGAACACATCAGCTGTGCCAGGATGTTGGATAGCAACTTCAGTCTGTGAGATTTCTCCCAAAATTACAAGGCAAGACAAAGGTTCAGGTACTAAGGAGTTTATTTTAAATGATGTCCTTCACCTCAAGGGTAAGTAATGTAAGATAAAGGAGGAGAATAGGAGGCACCACTTCTCTGACCCCAAAATTAGGCCACATAGTTTGAGTCTCAAGGCATTAGTGGGACAAGAGAGGTTGAGAAAAAATATAGGACTCAGTTTTGCTAGTTTAGCAATTGCAAATGTTCAATATGTAGCACAAAGGTTTACTCAGTTATATACCCAATGAGGGAAGTAGGGGAATTGGAGTAGTCAATGGATAAGCCAGATTGAAAATTAAGATAGTCATACAGAGATCCAAATGTTATGGGTTAGGAAATGAAAATAGAAATTACACAGATTATATACAGATCTATATGTACCGTAATAGTGGCTAAACAACATGAGATAGAAGAAAAAAATACCAGACAAATGAATGAGAAGTTAATTAATATTTCTATTGCTAACAATTGAGTTCAATGAATCTATTAGTTCTTATTCAATTTTTTTAAACACCAAACCAAAAACAATCCAGAGCTCCTTTTTGTTGAAACGTGTCATTTATAAGGAAAAATATTTTAAGCGAGAGAGTGAAATCGATTTTTTCATTTAAGGTTAAGGACAAAGATATTGGTACAAAGAGTTGGTAAAAAGTTATTTAATGACATTTCCTAGACCAAAATTCACAGTGTTAAAGGAAAAAATATGTATTTCAAATACTCTGTAGACTTTAGCTTTTGTCATAGAACAAGTAAATTAATATTCCTGCATTATCTTCTTGATGACATTCTAAGAGCAGGCCTACAGGTAGTGGCTGGAGTCCCTTACCTCATCTCCCCTCAGTTACATTAACCAGTCACAGTATTTAATTATGCTAGTATTTGATCTTTCAGTGCATTCCACTGCTGTAAGATTAAATGTTTTTTCTTTCACTTACCTTTACCCAAAGGTACATAATTAAAAGTAAGCACTTTATTTCTTTAAGGATCTGCACTTTTATCAGAAAAAAAAACATATAAATCTCCAATGTCCTTAGGGATTCCTGTTTTTAAAAAAACATTGAGGTACAGAATACTTGTATTACTGGTGCGATGGAAATTTGGTTTTCTACCACAAGGTGGCAGAATAAGCTAGGAACTCCATGTGCCCCTTCAAAATGACTCAAATTACTTCAGACCACTGATTTTTATCAAATTTGGATGAAAAATGCTGGGATAACCATACTAAGTGTCTCTCCTCATCTATATGCATGCATAAGACAAGTGACTATATAATTAATAGCATTAGAAAGAAGTTAAGAAGACTGTGTACTCTTTCCCACCCTCACAACAAACGCCATGTAAAAGTATTCTAATATCAATGTCTAGTGAACATTTGATTGGGTTTTAACTAAACAGTTTTTAGCAGATTTTAGCAGATTTTTTTGTTTAGAAAATGCTGCTATTATGTTTTCACATTCTTCTCCCAAATACTTTCACATGCCTTGAGAAACCATCATCTATTATATTCATGGTTTGTTCCTGAGATTAGGGGAAAATGCGCAGGGAAGTACCATTAAGGCATGGTATCTTGAATGTTCCTTGAAGACTGGTACCACTAGAAAGAGATTACCTTCTCCCCTCCTGCTGTGCAATATTACATGGTTTGTGGGCCCTGTAGTGTTGCACCTTACATACACATACTTCTGAACTCTCATCCAAAGTAATTAATATTGTCCTCAGATAAAGACAATAAAATAAACTTACTTTGTCACAATCATTGATATGGTCAAATATACAAAGTTACCTGAAACTAAAACAGGTTCAAGCAGTTGCTAGTGTTATAATTGGTCATCTAACTTGGTTCATCTGAGGAAATGTTACTCTGAAAAAAATCATAATTGAATATTTGTTTTCATTATAATAAGTGCTAACCTCTGTATTTTAGTAATTTGCTGTTCACTGTATTTCTACAATGCAACCCAAACTTTGTAAACTGTTGTTCAAGAGCCTTGGTTGTCTATTGTTCTTCTGTAGTACTCTCCTCTATTTATCTAAGCATAATCATGGCCTTATAAAACATTGCCTTTTACAAGACTATTGTACCTTCTTGGGATGGGACTCTTTCTGTTCCTGCAATTTGCAAACTGCTTTTTCTCCCTCAAAGAGTGAATCAGAAATTGTCACTTTGGAATCTCTCTCCATTTTGCCTAGAAAGAAGACATAATCATCTCCTCTGAAATTGTTTTATTTTTTAATGCAAAGCACGGGGAACTCACACATATTTTGCAAGTGTTCTACGCCTGCGTTGCACCCTCAGCCCATTATTCATTTATTTATTTTGACACAGAGTCTCTCTAAGCTATGCAGGTTGTTCCTGGTCTCGGTTTTGTGATCCTCTTGCCTCAGCCTCCTGAGACACTGGGATTAGAGGTACGTGCCAAAGTGCCTGGCTTCCTTGTCTGAAATCTTAATCTTTCGTGTTTTTGTCACTTTGATCATACTATATTACTCTCTTTTGTACAATTATATCTAATTAAGGAGAAAAACCATATTTCAATATGTTAGTATCTTGAATGCTTGCTAGGAAGGTTTAGCTGGGAGAGGCACTCAGAACAAAAACAAAAACAGAAAGAAAACCCTTTGGTGATAGAATGAAGGAGGCAATAGCAGCCATAAATTTATACAGTCTACATGTTGATATATCTCTATATTATCATTTCTATTTGAAGATGATTTCATATTCAAAGATTAATATGGCATTAGTGTTTAACTGTAATTAATCTTTCTACTAAAGATTGCTTAAATGGTAAAGCATGAACTATGGGAATATGAACTCCAACTTCTCACATTCTTGAGAAATTCATACATATGAAAGGATTCAGAATAGTAAACTTGGAATTCAAATAACATGTCATTGGGGAAAATATTGCTCTTGGGTACTCTATTAATATTTGAAGTAGACAAAGCAGTTATTAAATGAATAAAATGCTAATGATGCTGTGCTAAATGCACTACACAATCAAATAGATGACATCATATACCTTTCTCATGAATTTATTTCTAAGCTTGTTGTTTTAGAAAAACAAATTAGCGCTAATGTGCTTCAAACTCCCAGCTTAGCTTGATCATTACAAGAGGGTGCATGAGTATATTTATCCCTATCACTATACAGATCTTCAAAAACTGGTATACAGTGATAGAATTCTCAATTGTTTAGTAAAATAAAGAAGCCACAACAACTTTCATATGAAGATAACTGAAAAAGTGCACCTTGCATTTTTCATATAAAATATGTCCAGAAGAAACACCACCAAGTGAATGGTAGAACATTGATTTCATGCAAACAGAAAAAATTTGAGTATTATTTCAGAACTGTGAGATATACTCTACTGCCCAGGAAAACAGTGGTCTTCAGAAGGTTATTGCTGTGTATTGGGATATGGGCTTTGCTTTGTTAGATTTCTGGGGGAATTAAACATTTTGGCAATGTAATCTACATAATGAATGGCACCAATCACTCGTCTGGAAATAATTGTCTATGATAAGAAAAAAGGCCCCTACACACCTTAGGGCAAAGTTTGAGATTAGTACAGAGTCTTGGTCAGAGTGGGCTCAAATATTTCCAGTTATTTCATTCCTTTCACTGTATGTGTGTGTGTGTGTGTGGGGGGGTGAGTGTATGATTATTTAATTCTGAACTGAGAATTTCTTAAATATAGTTTTAAAATTCCATTTAGAGGACATGCCTTATTGGTAACATTGCATTCTAAATATATAAACATCTAAAGTATCTTAAATGAGCTCTTTTTTAATTTTTAGTAAGACCTAGATTGGGGCTGAGATGTAGCTCAGTGGGTACAACGCTGCCCTGTAGTCTCTGGGGTCCCAGGTTCAATTTCTACCACCGCAAAAATGGGAGAATGATTTGACAATCCACTCACGAGGCAATACCTAGAAAATTGGTCATGGAAAACGCTATGAGGGTCGCTATGAGTCAGACATGACTCAATGGCACCTAACAACAACAAGACCTAGATTAAATGTATTTAAAAACAAGAAGACTTGTGCCAGGTGTGGTGGCACATGCCTGTAATCCCAGCGGCTTGGGAGGCGGAGGCAGGAGGATGGCAAGTTTGATACCAGAGGCACTCTGTGTAACTTAGCGAGACCCTGTCTCAAAAAGTAAAAAAAATGGGCTAGGGGTGCAGCTCAGTGGTCCAGCACTTGCAAAGCACGCAGGAGCAAGGCCCTGGATTCAACCCCCAGTGCTGCCAAAAACAAACAAACAAACAAACAAACAAACAAACAAGAGGACTTGATTTCAATACGAATCAGACAAGATAGTATCATAAGAATAGAAATCTGAATAGTTGTATATAGGTGTACATGTATTTATATTTGCCAAAAGTGAATACTTCTCTGTATTGCATTTGGTAATCATCATTATTCAAGTAACTATTCTAAAGATTTTTAGACATTTTAAAACCTAAGAGTAGCATTTAAGTAATTTCAAGTATATTTAAGAATTGAGGAAAAGACAAAGAACAAACTGGATTTTCATCTTAACTATATTTCATTGAGTTGATCTATGTTTGTATATCCTGTATCAGACTTGAATGGTCTTTCCAAATGGGGGATGTATCAATAATTTTGTATCACAATGCTTGGACATAAAAAGTATATGATGCATTTTTAACTGAATTAAAACAAAACTTGTTTCACCAATGATATCAGAGCAGAAAATTATATTTTTTCTCTGGCATTAGCAAAAAAAAATTGTGCATGTGTGTAAGAGAGAGAGAAAGAGAGAGAGAGAGAGAGAGAGAGAGAGGAAGTGAGGTTTAGACTAGTATTTATAAAATACTTGGAGAAAAGTCATAAAAATTCTTAAACATCATACAATATTTTGTCTTATAGTCTCCATTTTTGCCAACGGTATCAAATTTCTCTGTTGGAAAAAGTTTACATTGTTGTTGTTGTTAGGTGCCCTTCAGTTGAGTCCAACTCATAGCTGACCCTCATAGGGTTTTCAATGGCTGTTTCAGGATTGCCTCCTGGGTGGATTGCCATATCCTTCTCCCAGTTTTGGGTTGCTGGGAATAGAACTCTCCACCTCAGAGACTGCAGAACGGTGTTCTACCAACTAAGCTAAATCCCAGCCCAAAGTTTACATTATCACATATTATTTATCAATCTGATAAAACTTAGAGGAAATGATATTACATGTAAAATTAATTAAGATATCCACTCAAAAGTGATGATGAATATTTTATTTTAATCCCAGTACATAAACTACAGTGAGATGTTCTTTTAAAACAACAAAATAAATACATTTTATTATAATAATTGCGACTGAAAGCTGTGTTGGAAATCTTAGGAAGAAACACAAGTTACTGCCATGCCAAAACAAAATTTAAGTATTATATATATAATATTCTACATGGATTATTTTATGTATATATTTACCTACATTTAAAAATTTATAATCAATTTTTATTTCCATAAGCATCAGATATGAC
Organism: Pedetes capensis; assembly: GCA_007922755.1. Taxonomy (NCBI): domain Eukaryota; kingdom Metazoa; phylum Chordata; class Mammalia; order Rodentia; family Pedetidae; genus Pedetes; species Pedetes capensis. The sequence goes on along the minus strand of VMDO01013665.1, from coordinate 4,626 downwards.
TTTTCCTTTGAAAAAATTACTCCTTTCTGTTTAGTTTGTTTTAGCACTCCATGGTTATTTCAGGGCTTTTATTCTCTAATTTTCTCTTTTAGGGAAAGTAAGAATATGCCACTAATAATAAACTTTTCTCCAGATTTTCTGTATTGGTTTTAATGACATTTCAGAGATAATTTAGGAAAGCACATTTATTCTCCTTCAGTGCCTTTATACAACTCAATTCCAGAAATTTGGGTAGCTAGGCATATCTTCTCATGGAATTTATGTGTAGTCATATGTTCTAGGAGTATACCCAGATGAAGATAAATCATCATACCACAAGGACACCTGCACTTCCATATTCAATGAATCAGTCTTCATAATTACAATTGCAAGGGTATGGAATAAACCCAGATGCCCACCAACAGAGAATTAGATAAAAAATTGTTGTATAGCTGGGCATGGTGGCACAGGCCTCTAATCCCAGCAACTCAGGAGGCAGAGGCAGGAGGTTCACAAGTTCAAGACCAGAGGGAGTCTGGGTAATTTAGTGAGACCCTCTCTCAAAAAGTTTAAAAAAAAATGGGCTGAGGGTGCAGCTCAGTGGTTCAGCACTTACAAAGCATGCAAGCGTGAGGCTCTGGGTTCAACCCCCAGTACTGAAAAAAGAAAAAAAAAAAAGAAAAGGAAAAGAAAATGTGGTATATATACACAATGGAATACTATCCAGCACTAAAGAAGAATGAAATTATGTCATTTGCAACAAAATGAATGGACATGGAAATGGAAAGTGTCATTTTAAAGGGAATAACCCATTTCTTAAAAAGAGAAATGCTGCATGCTCTCGCTTATATGTAGGAGCTATACTTACCACACAGGATATATATATATATATATATATATATATATATATATATATATATATATATATTCACACACAAATGTACAATCATATTTATCTAGGATTGGAAAATACAAGTGGACCCATTTGAATGGGGAGGGGACTAGCCAGAGGGAGTGGATGATGTGGAAGTGGGAGGGGTAATGACAGATAGAAAAAACGCAAAATACAAGGTACAACTCTATAAAAATACAAAGAAAAAGGAAAAAAGAGGAAAGAAAAAATCAGGAGACAACCTATGGTTGTCTACGACTGTCATTATATGTTAATTAAAATTCTTATTTGTTTTTCTTTCATTTATTCTCTTCTGTAAAATGTTTGAGGAGACAGACGTGTAAGCAAAACTGTTTTAATAGTTGCATAATGGATATATAAACTGACTTACTGTTCTCTACCACTCCAACATGTATATAAAATACTAATTAAAAAAGGAAAGAATTAATGTAAGAGCAAAATATTTTAAAGTATTTTGAATCTTGTTCATTAAATTAAAAAATGAAAAGCTTAAAATTAATGCTTCTGTTAGCATATCTCTTGCATAAATAGAAAATGAAATAACCATACTTTATACATTTTGAATTCTATTAAGCAACAGGTCATAGAAGAGTTATAAAAATCTGTCTCTGCTACCGGCTTTGTTGCCATGTTGAGGTGTCAAATGCTTACATGACATAAATTAGAGTCAACCATGTCATGAATTGGGCACAATAATACTTACCTTGTAGGGAGGGTTATTAGTGTAAAAAGTAACATAAATACAATGCACAGCATGATGTTCATCAAAGAACAAATATTAAAATAATGATGCCATTTTCATGTTTTATGATATATATATATATATATATATATATATATATATATATATATATATATATATATGGGAGAAGGGCCTGGCAATCCACTCCCTAAGGCAATCCTGAAACAGTCAGCCATTGAAAACCCTATGAGGGTCTCTATGAGTCGGATACCGATTCCACAGCACCTAACAACAACAACTATATATATATATATATACACACACACATATACATATACATATATACACACATATATATACACACATACATATATGTACATATATATACATATATACATATATACACATATATGTACATATATACATATATACATATATACACATATATATACTATACACACACACACACACACACACATACACACATATACAATCTGATTCCCACAATTCCATATAGAAGAAAGTGCTTAGAAAGTGTGGCTTATTTATGTATAATGACAAATAGAGGGATACACACTTAGAATCTAGGAATTTGGGATTTCAATCAGAATCACAGAATACCCTATATTTCATCATAGCTCAATTACTAATATAGTAACATGGTGGTTTTTCTTTTTTCAATGGCTTTAATATGTAAAATAAAAAGTTTCAATTCAATAATCCCCTTGCAACTATGATTTTAAAGAACTGGGATAAATATAGGGGATATAAATACCCTATTGTTAAAAACGTGTGGACCAACATATTGTCCTCATTTTGCATTTGAATAAGTTCTCTGAAATGTGACAAAAATTTGACATCATCCAGCAATATGAATGGGGTTTATCACTATTCTGACAGAGTGAAATCATTTTCCTCTGAATCCACAGGAGGTTTCTATGCAAGATATATGTGAGACCTAATGGTAATTATTTGAAGAAATGAGCTTTATAGTTGCCTGGGAATATATTCCCAAACCAATTTGAGTAGAAATTACATTATTTAATTTTACTCAAATAAATCTGTTCAGCAAGAAGCAAACTTTTCCATCAGAGAAAAAATGAGATCAATAGCTCAATATTTATCTCACCATTTGCTTTTTAATTGAATATAAGATTAAATTTTCATCAAATTTTAGAAAGTCTTTAGCAATAATTAAGATCATTCTGGTTAAAATATTATGAAACATATTATTATAATTTGACTCAGAGTTTTCACCCCAAGTAATTAAGCTGCTAAATAGTTTTGTAATTTGCTAATAAATCAAACTCTTCCAAATTGCCTATGATTAATAACCTCTAAAGAACAGCAAGAATCAGAGCACTACCTTAATGTGTCTCTATACACAAAAAGGAAATTCTGTTCTCTTACACACTCACTTCATCTACATTTCAAGGAGATATTGATTGTTCCAATGACAAAAGCACACAATTACACTCTCTTTGGTATTAGCAAGCTCTTTCCAGACAGCTAAATTTAGAAAAAGTGCTAGTGACTTTTAAGGAAAACATTAACAACCCTCAAACTAATCCTTCAACAATAGGACAATTGGATCAAACATTTCAGTAAAACAGGTATAAATTGTATTAGACAGCAAAATGTTCTTATATATTCAGACATATAACTGATATGCTCACAATCAAAATGAAGTCCTGTTTTAAATCTGGCCCATGAAAATATATGTGGCAATTTAATGCAAATATTTATAAATGTGTATGAATATAATGGTTTGGTGCTTTATAATTTGCATATACTAATACTAGATTTAGTAGAGGCAGTAGAAAAGCATGTTATGTTTTCTGTGTCTTGAGAATATTCCTTTCTTGACATACCAAAGCACTTCAGTCTTTCACAATAGAAGTGGTGATAAAGGTGCTTCCTGTAGGCAGATTTAATAGATTCCACCCAAATATCCTATCCTATGCCAAAAGAGAATAAAGCAAAACAGAAATATATATAACTATTGCCACATGTTTAACTATTATATGTGACATTAACAGCCATTTGATTACTCCCACTTGGTTTTGTTTGCTGTGACCTTTTACCACCAAAACTGTTGTTGTTAGGTGACTTATAGTGATCCTGATAGGGTTTTCCATGTCTGACGGTTTCGGGATTGCTTTGGGAGTGGATTTCCAAGTCCTTCTCTGTGTTTTTTGATGGTGGGGATCAAACTGAGGGACTCAGAGAGCACAGAGCAGTATGCTATCAACTGAGCTTAACCTCATGAATCTCATCATATCCTGGAAGAGGCTGGGTTGGTTACTTTACCCCTTAGCAAGAAAGAAGCATTTATAGTATCCTTGAATTCTTGGTGAGAGGCCTTGATACATTTTTTTTCTTACGAAGTTCAGCATATCTGGGGATAAGTCTGGATAACTCAGGTCAGAATAATCTAAGTGTTATATGACTATTTATTCTTGTTGTTGCTGTTGTTATGTGCCGTCGAGTTGGTATCCGACTCATAGCGACCCTGCGTACAACAGGAAACACTATTGCCAGTGCTTCTCTGCTGTTCATAGGGTTTTCAATGGGAGATTGATTTTTGGGAGGGGGTTGCCAGGTCCTTCTCCCATTTATTTTTAGCTGGAGTCAATAAGAAAGACAAATGTAATGACAGAATTGGAAATGAAAATCCATCCTCTTCTGTCTCAGATATTTTTTTTAACATGACGTAGAGTGGAGAGCAAACTGAAATACCAGAACTGAGTACATAGCATCTCTCATTCTAGCTTTACCTTTGGAAAGGGCAGATACATGAAAAATAATTTGAAAAAATATGATTATATATTGTAAAGGTATCGAGCAAGCACTTTTTCAGACAAATGGGAACCTAAATTTAATTTTCCTAGATTTCTCTGCCTGCAGCCGTAGCCCTGTGTCATCCGATCCTGTCAGATCTCAGAAGCTAAGCAGGATCAGGCCTGGTTAGTACCTGGATGGGAGACTGCCTGGGAACACCAGAAGCTGTAGGCTTGGGAGAAGGACCTGGCAACCCCCTCCCAAAAATCAA